>CM060201.1:16797672-17005905 GCA_030562195.1 Nipponacmea schrenckii
CACGTATTTTCCAGCTGCGTTAGCGTACGAAAAGGGACTGAAATACGTCATGAATAAATGCCACATGGCACTTCTTAATCGTTCGAAGAACGTCATTCTATCAGTATTTTCGAATAGCTCAAAAGGACTTACTGCCGGTGTGAAGGGGACTCGAAGTGCCAAAGGATCGTAATACGAACCACACAGTATAAACGGAATATCAAATTTATAAGGTATCAAAACCAACATGGCGGCTACTGGGGTGCTGTCAACAATCATCAAATCAAATTTTTGTTCTTTAATATCGGAGAGCAACACATTGTCATTAAGCATTCTATGTTGTAGAGCTCTGTGTTTTTCAAAAGGCAAAGATCTTTTTCCTGTCAGTAGATAAGGGTTAATCATTTCAAGTAAGCATGCATCAGATTCGCGATCAAGGGCCTCGGCATCCCCAAATCTTGTCACTTTCATTTTCCTTTCTTTCAGTTTTAACTTTTGTGCTAATGAGGGTGGAGCAGTCATCCACACTTCATGGCCACGTTTAGTTAATTCATCTCCTATAAAAGCAAGGTTGCGGAAATGGCTATAAAAAGGTGCTCCAACGTATAATATTTTCGCTGGGGAAACTTCAGTTACCGTTAAACATAAAGTAAATACGAGACACTTGAATATGTTCTCCATTTTGAATGTGTGTCGTTTTTTAGGTAAACCTGGAAGAGAAGGATGTTTAATGACGAAGTTTTATATATTTGAACCATGAATATACAAAGTAATTTATATGTAACATATAGAAAAATAAAACATGTCACTATTCAAGAGTGATTCTACATATTCCGTAGAAGTTTAAACAACAACATCACAAGTATCATAGAAATTACAGTGATCTGAGAGAAAGTCAGAAACTATTATACTATTATGGCCAATAATAAAAAAAAGGCTGAGTAACGATAGGACCCAAAAGAGACAAACAAATGAACTTTAAACCAAAGTGGAATTTCCCAGTGCAGAGACAAAAAAATGCAATTATACAATTAAATAAATAAATAATCATTTTGGATTTTTTTTTCTTTTTTTTTTTTTTCACGTAACCCATCCATTTGAAACAAGAGTGATAAGTAATACTGTAAGTTTTTTTACCCCCCAAGAACATAATATAACACTGATATCAGATCAGTTTGCAAAGATAAGTATTACGTTAGAAATTATAAAATATTCCGATAATTAGCCCTTCCTATAAATATTGAATTTAATATATTGTACTTGATTTGACAATTTATTTTGTGGCCTTTACTAGACCCCTTTCCTAATAATTCACACACAAGCCACTGTAGCACGGTCTTAAATTACTTCACGACCCCTGAAATCTGAGCAAAACATTAACTTGAGTATTTGTATATGAATACCACTATAATATTATTCTTACAAATACAAATAATTTGGTCTTAACATTCGGTAGAAACATGATGCTTTAAACATTAGTCCACACTTAAATTTTATATAATTGAAGGTTAGTGTGATCTTAAACTTGCCTGTGCACGGCTTTCTAACAACGTCGATGTGACCTATGTCTCCTCTATTTAGTTTAGTTTTATCATTACAGTTTCACTTTACAACTCAAGAAGTGAGCTGCACCCTCAGTTGATCCACGTCCTCGCGATATTTTACAAAATAAATATGGCAAACGCGTAGCTGATTAGTTGCAATGTCTATCCAAAAACCTTTTTGGTACTTACATGTTTGTAATATATATAATATATCCGAGTCCTTTGCACTTTTCTTATCTATATCATATCACCAACTACTGCGAAGCTTTTATGTTTTAGTGATAGAGGCTAATTTACAACCGATACTATCGTATGCATTGTTTATTTTACTTAGGTCGAAAACATGCACCTTTAAAATCTCTCATAATCTCACAAAATCTGAAAGAAAGTGCCATTCCAGACACCATATTCCAAATGTACGAGAAATGCCATCTAATGATTAATTATCGTAGACCTTTCTGTTTGTAAAATCAATTTGTATGTATTTTGTCTTAGAGGTTGAATGTTTTTAGTATTAGTATCCCCCACCATAGTCCATTGGTACCTTATACTTCATTGAAAGAAGTTTAAAATTCTCTCGATATGGAACTCTAATTCTGTTAAATAAAAGTAAGAACTTTCGGACTAATTTCACTTCGTCAGTTTGAGTGTATTGGAGTTCATTTTATAGGTCGTTTATTATCTCTAAATATTTAAACTGTATGATAGCAACGTAGACATTGAAGGATATTCTGATGCAATATTTTATTTACCTTAAACTTTTTGTGTAGGTCAAAGTATCTTGAGAACAGTCCTTCGCGTCATACTATAGAAGAGTTCGTTATTTTTATATAGTGTAGAGTAGAATTCAACGGTGAGTGAATTCCACTGTCCATCTAGATTATTTAACGTTGGGACTATTTTTACTTGAGTAGTCTACGTTAATATAGACCTATACTTGTAACAAGTCCTGTGGGCCCTGACCGCAATATAGTGTGGGGAGATGTTTTTCGTTTGAATGTGTGTGAACAGTGTTTCGATTCAAACCATTGGGTTAGTAATAATCGTGAATATGTTAGTACGATTTTCTAAGCCATAATACAGATCAAACAAAGTTGGACCATATCCAGGTTTCCTGTTGTGTTACTGGTCACTAACTATTGTATTTGCCACCTTGGATAATACAATTTACTTCTAGTAAATTTAAATAGTTTGATGACTATACTGTGCCGGATTTTAAGATGAAGAATTTTGTATGTTTTATGTTGCTATCTATATGGTGTTTCAACAGTACATGGTCTGCCAAAATTCTCTTCATTGGATCACCAATGTACAGCCATTTTCGAAGTTTTGCCTTCGTGAGCGATGTGTTAGTTACTAAAGGACACGATCTGTGGATGGTGACCACCTCTAAGTTAGATGACCAATTGAAGCTCAAGGACAGGGGCATAAAATCTATACATTTTACAAATGAAAGTCGTATAGAAGAATTTGTTGACCTTATTGTGACGGTCAGCATTGAGAACTATATAAGTACGGGAAAGCATCAAATGGATATTGGACCAATAATCCAACTTGAGCACCACATTCTTTCTGATGAGCCATTAGTTTCGAGGATCAAAAAAGAAAACTTTGATTTGGTTGTATTAGATAATTCTCCTATATCTTATATGTTGGCCATCATCCCTTACAAATTTGATATACCTTTTATCTTATATGGGCCTTATTATGATGCTATATCACACCGCATACCGTTCTCCCCTGCTGTAATAGCCTCACCACTACTAGCGGCAACAGAACGGATGAATTTTAAGGAAAGGTTTCAAAACACACTGATTCATCTCACAATGCTTCTGTTTTATCCATTTGCTATGGGAAATGAGGCTGCAACATTCGCTCCGGAGAAACCTAACATTCATCTCGAAGATATTATAAGTAAGAGTCAGTTTGTGATCCTTGAATTCAACATAATGTTGCATTTTCCCATTCCGTTACTACCAAATATTATTTCAATCGGAGACGTCACTCCACAAAGCAGCCTCGAGATTCCTAGCAAGTTCAAAAAATTCTTAGATACTTCTAAGAACGGAGTTGTATTAGTTTCATTTGGAAGTTTAGGAAGAATTGATGACAAACCAGTTTTTAGGAAACTTGTGTCCGCATTTAAACGAACAAAATACAATTACATCATAAAAGGAAAATTCGCTCAAAGTGATGATCAAATTTTATTCGAGAACTGGATACCACAATCATCGTTATTAAAACATGTCAATATAAAACTATTTATAACTCACTGTGGAGCAAATGGAATTAGAGAAGCTATAATGAATGGAGTTCCTATGTTAGGATTTCCATTATTTGCAGAACAACCAGGCAATGCTTTCAGAATCCAAGCTCGTGGTTTTGGTATTAAAATGGATCTGTATTGGGATAATGAAGATGATATTGTAAAATCTATCAATGAAATAATTGAGAATCCTGAATATAAAAACAAGGTGAAGCGAGCTTCAGAATTTATGAATTCCCAGAAAGGTAATGCTACTTTAGAAGCAGTATTTTGGATAGAAACCATTTTAAAATTTGGTGGTGAATATTTACGGTCTGCTGGTGTAGATTTACCACTATATCAATATTTGTTATTAGACGTTTTATTTGTATTAAGCTGTATTGTGATTGGTGCTATAGTTATTATGTATCTTATTTGTAAATGTTTTTGTAACAGAGTGTTTCCTAAAACTAAGACTAAACGCGAATGATATGACATTTTTTAATTTTACAATAAAAGTTGAATACAATTAAAAAAATGTGATAGATTTTATTGATTCTGTATTCTTAAACTCAATGAGTTTTGAAAGAACGTTTTTTCTCTTGTTTATAGATTGACGAGAGTGGGCTCTTTGCTAACGCAATTTTAAAATTCAAAGTGATACGCCCTCTAGTGGACGGAGGTTCGCATAATTTGTAAAACTGCATTCGGTTCAGTACAGAAATACAGCAACAAAAATTAAGTCCTACAGGATTTTAGCTATACAAGAACAATTCGGGGGTGCTTGAAATCAGGTTTCTAACTATGTCCTTATGTTAGATGCCCACATTAAACTTTAAATATTGATGTGACTTTTGAGCGACTTGACATTCAAATATAAAATAATATACATTATTGATTGATTTGTGAAAAAAGTAGGTAAAACTGAAATTAGACTGGATAAAATGTGTTATGTAACTAATTTGTATTTATTGTTCACTGGTGGGAAAAGTTCAAATCAACAATTCTGTTATCAATCCTATATAACACTCTACCAATAACATCACAGAGTTCCGATTTTTTAAAGCTTTTATTTGTACTATAGCCACTTCAGTAGGGTCTGCCGATTTCACTATTAAAAACTTGTCAGTTTAACATTTAAGCTTCTTTAACCAAAAAAAAAAAATTTACAACTTAACGCTGTTGACTTTTTATGCGTCGAAAATAGCCCAAAGAAACAAGGATTACTGAATATCATTGGAAGGTATTGAAAAAATAAAAGTTTGCAAAATGGGTATGGCAAAGCTCTACAAGCCTTGAGAATTTAACTGCCTATCTTTCCCCGCATATGTTGATGAAACTCAAAATTTACAGTTTCTTCTTTCAATCGAAATCTATTTCAGTATTGCACTCATAGAACTCAACACAGAATTAAAACTTGATAACGCAAACTTTTCAAGGTAGACCCAAATTACTTTTACAACTGAAACATTTTTACAGGCATACGAACAGTTAACCGATTATTTTAGTTATCATTATTACTTTTTGTCATTGGCAGATTTTGCAAAATACAAGACAAAACCATCCCCCTCTCCCTTCAAATCACCCCAGCCTATAACTAAACCCGTTTACCACAGATCTGCAGCTTCAGAGCTGTATAGCAAATGTAAGATCTACTGAATGTAGGATAAAATGTAGGTTGTTTTTCAATCTATTTGATACTTGTACGTTTAAATTATCAGACGGTGACCACATTTTATCAAAATCCGCTTGACTATCACTGCACACAAAACCACTATTATTTAGAAAAAAGCCTTCCGCCAATTAAATTAAATATTAGTCGAAATGGACATGCAAAAACCCCAAAAGGAAGGAAGAAAGAGGGTTTCTAAATATAGCTCGGACTAAAACAACCAGTAGCATAAAATGTTCCAGAAGTAACGGACAATGGAAAATCCCATGTTAGAGTAATGTCCCTTTATATTTACGACAATTTCAATGTTTCGAAATTTGAAAATCGCTAAATGTATGTATTCAGCGTTTTATTATAAACTATTTAAAGTTGTTGATTTATCGGATTATAGAGGGATTTTGATGTATAGTTGACATCAGATAAGTCGCCTGGTGGATATATACAGTTGGCCAAGTATGAGTGAAATTAAAATTTTATGTTCCTTCTAAGACCTATTATACTTCTTAGGCCTAAACGACGAGGTCAGGACACGGTTATTTGCAGTCTTTAGATGGCACATTGATTCGCCTAAGTGTAGTTACGCCACTATATGTTAAGGTAACATCTAAATCAACAACATAATATGAGACATTGTTCACTTAAAGTAGATAATACACTCACATAAAGAGTCCATGTTCTATAATCATATATAGGTCATTATATGGGACAGAAACATTACATAGAGATAGGAGAAAATATAGAGAAATTATTATTACATAGAGATAGTAACCCTATTGACCAAATCACGTGTGTTTATCAAAACATAGTTTATGTGCAATTATCAATCTGCAAAGGTAAGCCACTTAGCAATGATAGTCATTCGATTTTTCGTAAGCAAAACACTATATCTGAATTGACCCATTATAGTTTGTTGTAGAGAAATGAATGTCGACCGACTCGACAATTAGATAAGGAGGTGAAGAAACATCCCTGTTCCTGTCCTTGAGTTTCAACTGATCATGTATTATAGAGGTGGTCATCATCCAAAAATCGTGTCCTTCACTAGCTAATACATCGCTCACGAAGGAAAAGTAATAAAAATGACTGTGTATTATGTGGTAAAACACTTCATACTTCAGAAAAATTCTATAATATATTCTTCGATATAGTCATTAAACAATTTGAATATCGAGTACTAAATGGTGAAACAACTTGGTTCGATCAACGTTATCTGAGCCTTTTGAATGGTTTGTGGAAAGCATTATAAAATAAATTTTATGACCAATATTAATCCAAAAATTGAAACCAAAAACTATTAAGTGATACACACATACAAATCTATAACGTATGTCAATTCTTAACCTAATCGCACGCCCAACTGTCAACTCTCCATTCTTGATAATGGAAACGATGAGCTACACCTCGAACAATTTTAACGTCATAAATTATAACCTATTTATGCCGATCAGCGAGTAAAGCGAAACTTTAAATATTATACTTATCAACATGAAATGACGCTGTACAGAATAACAATACTGTAGTTGTCTGAAACGCCTTTATGCGATGATTCTTATTTGGAATATTATGTTCTACTTTTCTGTACCTGATTTCGCTTACGAATGATTTAGGCTACTCGTGAAAGCGACATTATCCTATCGACATATCATTGACACACCCTAAAAGCTTACAGTGCTTAGGTATATTATCCATCTGAACAACAGAATGCCTACACTTGTCTATTTATAGCCCCAAAAGTCGTTTATCTAATCCTTATTTCTATTGCAAATTTATTTGTTAACCTGGTGACAAAAATAAAAATATAAAAAAAATTCAAATTTAAAAATCAAATTTAAGAACGGCTGTATCAAATACAAGACGTAACCTATCATTGACAGAGTGTTTCAAACTGCAACTCTGCACTGAAAAGATACGTAAGCGAAATAATTGCTGACAGATTATTAACAACTGGTGGTTCAAGCAGAATCCACTTGAAATCCTCATAAATCAATTGCTAGTAAAGTAAAAATGGGGCCAAATTAGTCAAACTTATTCTGTAATTGTAGAAGAATTTTTCGAAATTTTAAAATTCTATACCCTTAACGGCAAGGACCTAAACAATTTCAACGTAGAATCTCATTGAACTCAGTTTTCTAAAGAAATGCTTCTGTTGGTTGGAAATTTTTACATCCGGAAACTTTCGAAAGCTGTATCAGATTTTCTGACGAAAACAGAATGCTCCCTTGATTCTCTTGTCAACGATATATTACTATAATTCATTAACACGTTAATTTTAAATATAGATGGAGATTCTAATGACTGTAAAACAACAGGCCCATTTGATTACCGTAGCTAATGTTTAAAAACATGTATGCAAAAAACGGCTCTTTTAACTTTGTTAAAAGACTTTTCAGTCTGCCTTATGATCCTGCTATTTACCAGCTAACATACTCTTACGACTACATTCAGAAGGCTCTGAATGCATGCTATGTAGTAAAGTTCATATTTTGGGACATAAAAAAAAAATTCGACCAAGTCTGTTGAGTTAAAGGCCTATACGAAGACATTTTCTGAGCACCATACAAAAGCTACATTTTAAATGGATGTCAATATGTTCACGTTTCAAGATCACTTACGTTAATGTCACTTTTGGTGTACAATAGGGGTCATTTCTAGATCAACTGCTGTTTATCGTATACGTCATTTAAGATATTGTCCACCATATTAATTCTAACATTTAACTTCTCGCACAAGACACGTCTCTTTTTCATGGTTATAGTATACTGATCTGAAGTAGAAAACGATCTAAGAAAGGTTAACATGTGGGCAGTCACAAGGAAAATAGCATTTAGCTCAGCCTGTGTCAGCCTTTGTCCCTGTCTTTCTGTTGTAATAGTTACCGTGCCCCTCCAAATCGGTTGATATATGGATGAAGTCGAGTCCTTCGATCTGTCTTTATTTAACTATTTTTCACAGTTTATTTTCTATATACGGTGACCTCAACATCTGTCTTGTCTCTTTCCTTAATCCAGTTCAGTCAGTTTAAACGTGATCCTAGATCTGGACCCGAAAATTGGAGAGAGCTTTTGGGAGGAGTAAATGTATCTAACAATCTATACCTATTTATAATTTATAAATTATCTTAGTGTTATAAAAGTTATAAACGGATATAGAAAAATTTAAACCATTATCCGAATAAAATAAAATATGTATTTCAAATTTTTAGAATCCCATTTCAAATTTGTTTTTATTGTATCGAAAAGTAAGCAAAGTATTGCTTTAACAAATGAAGGTGATAAGACAACACACGTTTATTTTGTCCAATGTAGTCGGTACATAATTAAGTTAGTTATTTCGTGAAATGGTAGTATTTGACAATGGAATCAAATTGGTGCATACTGATACATAAATTGCTCGATTAAGGCAAGTGTGTTATGTTGTTAAATATTTCAATAGCATAATTGAAAAACATATATTACTCGTATATTTTTAGAATTCTGCAAACAGATTAAGATCCTTACAACCACGATCCAGTGATGTTGGTGTAGAAACAAGTGTTTCTCCTGTTCTACAGATGTAATGGATCTCCTACAACCTTTGATGTATTTACTCATGCTGCCCAAGATTGCGCTGACAGCAAAAATTCTGTTTCTTAGTTTCCCAGTTTACAGCCATCTACAGAATCTGGCAACACTTGCTGAATACATGCAGGGAAGGGGACACGAGGCTTGGTTAACGGCACCACCTAATCTACAGGATAAGCTGAAAATGAGAGATAGGAATATTAAAGCTGTGCCTTTCTCCAATCCCAATAATATGGACGATGCCCTGGATTATGTTTTTAACGATGAGGAAGTCAGTCCCATCAAACAGCTCTGGAGAACTGGGAAGTTTCCTCTTGCCATCGAACCACCACTTAAAATACTCGACATCATGTTAACTGATGAACTATTCATGACCACAATAAGAGACCAAAATTTCGATATGGTTATCTTGGATAATACCCCAATAGCTCAGACATTGTGTATTATTCCTTATAAATATAACATATCCTTTATCTACCTGGGTGTGAACTTTGAACCTTTCTCTTCCGGTATACCATTCTCGACAGCTTTCGTACCGTATAAAGCATTACCCCTGACGGATCAAATGACCTTTTTACAGGACGGTTGTACAATACTTTATTTTTTGCTTTTTTGATAATGTATCAACCCTTTTCTAGAAGTAATGCTGTGTCCATGTATGCTCCTGAGAAACCGTTTGTTGCTGTTCGTGATATACAGAAACGGGCGGTTCTGCATCTCATAGAATGGAATATTGTCTTAGATTACCCAGCCCCAACTCTTCCACACATAATTAAAATTGGACAAATAGCGCCAAAATATTCAAGGAAAGAATCGCTCCCTGAAGAAATCAAAGACTTTCTTGAACGTTCAAAACATGGCATCGTGTTCGTGTCGTTTGGAAGTATTGCTCCAACTTCTAGAAATGACGTATTGGACAAGATGGTATCCGCGTTTAAGGAAACAAAATATAACTACATTATTAAGGGCAGCTTCACCAACTCTACAGACAAAAATATTGTTGTTGCTTGGATTCCACAAAAACGCCTCTTGACGCATCAAAAAATTAAACTTTTTATAACGCATTGTGGGGCCAATGGTTTGGCAGAGGCAATATCCAACGGAGTTCCTTTGCTGGGATTCCCTTTATTTGCAGAGCAGCCTGGGAATGCATATAGAGTTCAATCTAGAGGTTTTGGGCTTACAATGAATATCTTTGAATCAACAAAAGAAGACATTGTCAAAGGAATAAATGAACTTATTGACAATCCTAAATATAAAATGAAAGTACAAAGAGCATCTGAAATTATGAAAGCTCGTGATTTGAATGGTTTGGATCAAGCCATATTTTGGATTGAACACGTAATGCAGTTTGGTGGTGATTACCTTAGATCATCTGGTATTGACCTACCTTGGTATCAATATTTTCTATTGGATGTTATCGCCTTCCTTTTCACCTGTGTTAGTTTTATAGTCGGCATCATTTACTTCTGTTTAAAATGTTTTTGTCGAAGATGTATATCACATAAACAAAAGGAAGATTGAATTTATTTTTTCAGGGCTGCTTCTAAGGTCACATGCTGTAGTAACCCGGTATTAATATTTCTATCATGCATTAAATGTATTGGTCTCATTCTGACTTTTTTTAGTTTTTTTTTTTTTTTTTAAATCGTTTTGGTCACTTCCTTATAAAGCTCATTGTCAGCTTTTAAAATTTACCCACAATAGAATACAATCGACTGGAATGTCAACGGTCTTAACTTCTTTGTAACATGTTAATGGTGATCGCACGTCACAAAATATCAATAAAAAAACTGCATTGCGTTGGGAGTGTGGCATTGAATAATATGCCTGTGAACAATTCTGTCAGTATGGGATTGTTTCATAATGTTTTTTGATGTTATATTTTCATTCTGAAATGTTCTCGAATAGCTTGACAAAAGGAATGGGCCTAAAGGGATACAAAAATGATATCCATAACCTCTCTTTACAACGTTTGTATCGCCTGTCCGTCCGTTCATAAACACTTGACCGATCTTGTCGAAAATTAGTATTAGTGTTTGTGATCACCCAACAGTAAACCCTATTGAAAAGCAGAAAATGTGTTATTGCTTTTGTTCTTCAAACGCGTTCGAATTTAACTTGTAAACACTCTAGAAGGCACAATTTTTAGGAATTCTGGGTTGTAACATTACGGTTAAGTGATGTTACGAAAACACAGGCGCAGATATGTAGGCGTAACCTCTTGTGAGAGAGTATTGTTTGTGAAGTTAGTTAAAAAATATAAAATATTAAAAATAAAGTTTACAAGCTTCTAAATCTGAAATATATAAGAGGAATACTGGTTCCCATAGGATCATTATTAACTATGGTAATAATGATACCATTTTTATTTGTGGAACTGAGGGATTTTTCCTTAAAAAAATCTAGAAGATTTAGTGAAATAAGGAATTTTACCAATGGTAAGCTATAACATAAATAACCAAATTTAGAATTGAATTAAGTTTTATGAATCTATGTAAGGAGGGGTAACCTACCACGGACTAAGATATCATTTAGATTTTTATTTCGGATATAGGAGGCTACTACTAAATCATTTTTAAAGACTGTAGGAAACGTTTCTTGCAATTCTTTGTAAACACGGACAATTATTCGAGGAACTTGACCAGCTGTATTGTTGTATTGTATAACAAAGGGTATAATCTGGAAGTCAACTTGAATGTTCATTCCTAAAGGATGCATAGTTTGTATTTATCCAATAATTTTCTCGAATGAGGCGAAGTTTCTTACAATCAGAACCAGGTTGTTGATAAATCTGTTCAATAGGAATAATTTTAAGGTTTGTTATGTGGTAGTCGGGTTGATTAAAGTGTTTTGAAACAGTTTTATTAATTTTTTTAAAAATGATGTCAGACTTATGATGATTTAAACGGCCCCTTAATGAATTTTTTGTCTCTCCAACATATTGTTGGTCATATTTTGTGCAAGAAATAAGGTATATGATATTTGTGCTTGTACAATTGAGTTTGTCATTTATTTGAAATGTGGAATCTTTGTGTCTATTTCGAAAAGAAGTTGTTGACAAAATGAAGGGACAAGTTTGACAGCGGTTGTTGTTGCGAGGATGAACTGTAGAATTTGGTGAAGGTAAAAGATTCGAATTGTGTTTAGCAGAGATTTCAGCAAATGTAGAGCTTTTGATATTTCTCAAGAACCTTCTCGAGTAACTACGTTCACGTAATTTTTGGACAACAGTAGAACAGGCCTCCTCGAAGTCCGTCTTGCGTGTACAAATTTGGTGAAATCTCAAGATTTGTGACTTAATGATGCCATAAAAGGCATGTTTCGGATGATAAGATGATTTGAATAAAAGATGGTGTGTATCTGTTGGCTTGAAATAAACTTTAATATTTAATTGATGCGTTTCATGAAAATTGGTATCTTTAAAAACTGTGGTGTCTAGAAAATCAATCTGTTTGTCGCTAATGTTAGAATTTAATTTTACAGAAGGGTGGTGGTTATTGAGAATATTACAATACATGTATTCCCAAAATTCATCTATTTGTATGGGTCCAAGTTAAGAATATATCATCAAGAAATCTTACATAAAAAATTGGTAGTTTGGGGCAGAGATGTTTTCCCATGGCAGTTCCTGAAGCCTGAAGATAATTGTTTTCATTAAAAGTAAAGTCATTACGTTTCAAACAAATTTCCAAAAGCTCGAGAATTTCTTTATCTGGTCTCTCAGGATCGAGCTTCCGCTCGAATGCATGCTTTACAGTGCGTAATCCGGATTCATTGTCAATTTTAGTATACATGCTTCAAACGTCCAGGGACACTTAAAGGGCATTCTCTGGGATCTTGAGTCTTTTTAATCTTCTCAACAAAGTCGTTGGTGTCTATGACATAGGCAGGATGTGTTGTAGCTAGAGGCAGTAGAAAGTGATCAATATATTCCGATACCCTATACGATTCGCTTCCATAATCAGAAATAAATGGGCGTCCTTTTGGGATTTATTTGGAGAGAACCACTCAGTTTCAGGATTTTTATGTATTTTTGGAAGGGTATACAAATGTCTCGGACATGGTTCTTTTTCTGGCTTAAAAAAAATATTTGTAATTAATTTGGAGGTTTCTTAGGAGATAGAATCTTGCAAAGGAGTATAATGATCAGGGTTGCTTGATTAGGATTCAGCTTCTTTAACATAATCCTGCCTACTAGTATTTAAGATCACACAACAACTGCCCTTATCGCTTTTCTTGATAACAATATTTTTGTTGTTTTTTAGAGCGTTAAAAGCAGTAAGTTCCACGTGAGAAAGGTTGTCTTTCTCGTTTACTATAGGCAAACGAGATATTTCATCATTCATTTCCTGAAAAGTATCCAAAATGCTTTTGTTCATGCAACTATCCGCAGGTGTAAATTTCGATTTTTCAACAAACTTGGTGATCGGACCGCGAGAAGGGGTGTTTCTATAAAAATAGTTTAGTCTTAAATTTCTCTGAAATCTCTTTGTGGCTTCAATTATTGGCATATGCGATGAAGGTTTCTTGGTCGGTATGAATTTTAAGCCTTTATCTAATATTTTTTGTTTATTTGGAGATAGAACTGTAGAGCTTAAGTTAACAAGCTAACTTGTGTTGGAAAGTTGAAGGCAAGCCTGGGGACCCCCCGCTCCTAGTTTAAATGTGCTGTGATGAACATATCCAATGTTCGTAGATGGCTTTTGCGGTCATCGGGGTCCAATGAATGTCATCTCCTCTGACTTTGATAATAGTATCGGCTGCTGGAATTATAGTTGTATTTTTTGGAGGACTGCTGGCTATCAATGAGTTGAATTTTTACTGTCTACCTTATTCTTCAGTTGGAAAGTATGAGCAGTAGTATATGGGTTACAAAGATTTGGGAATTGGGAAAAATGGAAGAAGCTAAAGAAACAGGATTGGTCATTTTATTCACCATATTTTTTGCCAATTCACTTGTTGTTGTGAGGCCTACATGAAAAATAATATGGTCTGGATCAATGCTGTTCAAGTCTGGTTGTTGTTGATGTGTTTAAGGGACGAACTATTGTGCGAGTATTTAAAATAAGGTCAAATCTTATTGAAAATGAAATAAATTGCCAAATATTTACTCTCAGTTATTGCCCATGTTCTTCAAAACACTCCAGAAGGCACAATTTTTCGGATTTAGACAAACGTGGCGTTATATTGATCATTATCACCCCAGAAAGGTAGTGTGATCAGTGGTCGTATAAACATTCCTTAGCAAGCTTTCTTTTCTTCTTTAATGATTGTAGTTTTATTTATTGTGTTAAATTTTTGAGAGGTATCTAGTTGTGTGTAACACTCTTTTTTGCTTGAGTTAGCTTAGCACGTTAAACTTGTCTCAAATGTCGATCTGTAACAGTTGCGATTTGTAAAGATAAAAATTAAGTATGTTGATTTCAATTTATTAGTAATGGGAAGTAACTCAATTGAGCTTAATTTTTTACATTTCCACTAATTTTGTTTTTCTTTCCAAGTTAAAACTCGAATTTATCAACCTTCTAGAACCTTGTCCACACATCTCGATAAAAACTTCACAGCATGTTGGATATACGCCGGCTCAATACTTAGTTTATCGTCTTAAAAACAATGACCATACAAATTTGAAAGTAAGTGAAGAAGAAATGAGAAAAATTCGAAAAATATAAAAGAAAGTTCTCTCGCATATAATCAAGCATTGTACAAATATAGTCCAATAAAAAGTCGGAAAATCTGAAATAAATGGAGTTTAACGTCCTACTCTGCCCTACACCTTATGGGCTAATGAAGACGGGCAACGCCATGCAGTGTAAATGAGGTAAAATTTGCCAGGACAGCGGCACTAGCCTACTCCTTTTTTGCGATTTCCAACTTTCGAATGATCTTTAACGTGCACAGCCAGTAGAACACGGGACATCGGTTTATTGTCCCATTCGAACGCTAAAACTTTTTTTTTTCAATGTCATTTCCTCCGACCTGCGGCACTGACTATGGAAACCAATCCCCAGCAAGATCGTATCAATATAAATGATCACACTACATTGCATTCCAATCCGATGGAAAAAGAAATCTCTAACATATTCACAAGCCAATTCAACGCGTTTTAACTAATTCAGGGGTAATAACTAAAAAAACTGTTCATCGAAAAATCGTCAATAGCGCTCTTCTCCAAGATCTCGACAATACAAATGTTCACATCAAATTTCCTCCAAATCCGATTAAAACTATGGACACCATCGCGTCAGTTTTGACGCGTTTTGAGTCAAGAACATAACTCAAAAAACCGTTCATCGAAAAATCGTCAATATTGTACTGTCCAAGATCTCATTTATATAAATGATGACAGCAAATTTAATTAAAATCCGATGAAAACTGTAGTCTCTATCGCGTTCACAAGCCAATTGTGGACGGGCGGACCGATAGACCGACGGACGGAGAGGGGTGACGACAATATCCGACCACATTAAAATGATGCTACGACTAATTTTCACATTATCAATAAGCCTATCTATTGCTCTGTGACGCAAGCTAGTGATTTCATTGCGACTCGTCATAATACACCATTACATTAAGGTTTTGGTATGAACTGTGGGATAAAATTAATTTGGAAAGCGTTCTACTGAACGATATCATCGTAGGTATCTTGTCAATAAGATACAATATGATTTGATACTATTTAAATCAATACGTTATAGTAATAATTATTATTTGTTATTTTGTGGTTTTATTTAACCATAATATACGTTCTCAGTTTTGTTTTAAATTATTCCAGTGTTTTTTTACGTACTAAGTAACATAAACCCGAATTTTCGGAATTTTGAAGTTTTAGCCGTGAGGTCGGGTCTTAATTTTTCTTTCGAAGCATTAAACCTATTATGAATAGTTTGGAAATCGGAAGTGCCATAACATGATGAAAATTACCCTTCAAACAAACCCATTAGCATTGTAACTGAATATAACAACAACATTTAGTTATATCACTAACTGACGAATACAAAATAATTATTTTCTTGCTAAGAAATGGATTAGAATTTCCATGTCACAGCGACCCGTCTGACTTTAATGGCTTCTGCAGATAAATAAAGTTTGGTTAATTATGTAATTGCAGAGAATTCTATATCTAATATAAATTGTTACTTAGATTTAGAATTCTCTCCAATTACGAAATATAAACTGTTACTTAGAATGTAACTCCTCAAAGTTGCAAGATTTTATAAAACATGGAGAAAATCAACTACATGTAATACATATTGCAATATAGAAGTTCAAATTCAGTGAGGTAAACATAAATGCTACTGGAAAGTTTTCTTCAAGTGAGTCATAAACAGTAAAAGTTCACGTAAATTAATCAATATGCAGAGATAAGCGTAGTTTGTCGAATTCCTTTTATACAATCCTTAATGACCCAGAGAATTTGATTTTTACGCAGTTTTCGTAATGATGATTGTATAGTTCCAGTTACTATATTTTATGTATTTAGCTATACTTCACTGTTTTTTATTTTAATCGTGAAACAATCTGCACATATAACATAGATTGACTTTTATTTGTCACATAATTTAGAATTTAAAAAAATAGATTTTATAAATGACACATTTGATTATTAATTTAAGGTCGTCATTTAAATTTGGTTGAATCAGGAAACTGCTTTTCCTGTAATTATCATTTCAGAGGAAATTTGATTGATATCTTCCACCTGGTTCACTCTATTATTTGGCGATCTAGAAGACTCAGTGGACTCAAAGTCCTGGTCAAGTGCTAAGAAGTTTAATTTTAATATCATGTGCTATATTTTACCCGTTTTATATATAGTATTAGTTTGAATTTGCTGTTCAATGCAATTGTTATCACTTGTTGTATAAAGGCAAACGAAATTCGGAAAATGGAAAATGTACATTAATCAGATTTTTAGATTGAATACTGAATTTGCAGAACTAAACATGGAGTGTGATATTCTTCCTCAAATGAAAAGTTCAAGAATTTAATCAATTTATTGCAAATATATTGTTTTGGATTTCGAGCTTCGTTTTGCTGTTTGGAGTACTAGCAATATATGTACATTGTCAAAAGCATTTGCTCTGGGATAAGCTGAACTGAGTCCCGACCCTTTTTAAAGAGTCACAAGTCAATCATATCCTTTGATGTATTCTGTGTCAGGAATCTACCAACGCACACATAAACGACGCATTTACCATATTCATTCTCCACTATCTGCTTGTAGTATGTATTCATAAGAAAAGTGGTAGCACGATTCACATGTTGAATAACCAAACATGAATTTTCAACTCATTTCATTTTTTTAGTCGGCTTGTGAATTAAACTTTGATAATGTACAATTCAACTATTTTCTCGGTGATAATTAGCGCAACGTCGGAAAAACCACAGATTTCATCAATACAGGCTTTTCTAGAACTAGAAATAGTGCAGATGGAGCACAAAATACCCTACTGAACTAGATTGAATGGTAAATGTCAATAATAAGTTGTTTTCGAGTTACTGATTACGGATTTTATCATTAACTAATGTGATCAATTAATATAATCGTTAATTAATATGATTATTAAATGTGATAGGCTAATTAGATTAATGAATTGCGGTTGGTAAATATCAAACAACCTCATATGACTTTTAACATTAATTTTCATGGAAACCATGACTGTTGAGAAACAGAATACTGGAATGAATTATAAGTTATTAAGATTAAAGATATGATAGCGACAGAATGATAGCGAGGGTTGTCTGGTACAAATATCCTTTATTTACAATCAACACATTTCTGTAATTCTTTATGCGATTTTTCTTATTAATATACGAATTTTGAAAAATAATGGTCGAAAGTGGAAATATTCCACGAGTTGTCAACAATCTGAACAACTACACTTACATTCAGTTGTACTATCACTAGTATAGTAATTGATTATTTCATCAATTAGAAATGCGCAATTGATGAATGGTTTTATTTGAAACTTTAGGCCAAAAGATTGAAAAACATTTGCAATGCTATCTAGTAAAAGTCAATAAAAAAAATGTACCAATTGAGTATTTGAAATGATGAAGGATCACAAAGTATCCTACTGTTGATAGGGTGCTATAAATGACGCCTGAATTGACAATAATCAATGATCTTTGTTGTCAGATGAGAAATCACGAAAATCGATGTAAGTACTTCTGCCATACAACTCGATGCAACGTATGAAGATTGCAGGCTTCTAAGTACATCCAAGTTAGCTAGAATAGCGACAAAAGAGACGACTGGGTCGTTCTCTTAAACCTGACTGCCGTGAATGCTCTCGCTCACCAGTGAAACCAGGCACTGTAACCAAATCGTATATGGTTGTTCAGGTCGTCCATTTATATTGGGTACTCTATAAATTGGCTGAATATATTTCTTAGTCTATTACAATTTCATGTTATGTTTTGATATGGCCATATTATAGTCTGTTGAAACAAAATATATATCGATCGATAGATATTGAATTTTAAATTGAATTCAAATCTAGAGTAATTATTACCACTAAATGAAATCTGCTCTCAACGCAATTATACCCTAATCTGTATTTCACAGTCAACACTTTGATGTCAAGAATTGCACATTTATATCCCGAAATGAACAGTGCTCTTCTTTTCTGTAATGTTTGAGATGCCGTGGAATGTAGACTGTCTGTTATCTCAGCAATAAAGATATAACAATACATCAGTCCAAACCAAAATGTCAACGATTAAAGCAAGTACAGTCGATGAGGCAGATATGGTTACAACAATGATGATAAAGAAATAAACAATGTTTATTAGAATTTACCTCAGGTCACAAGGGTCCTATCTACTTGCTGGTTGTAAGTCAAACCTGTTGGCATTGATCTCTCCGAAAGTGTGTTAGAAGTCATATGTAGATTCTATTTAACGCTCTAACCTACGAATGTGAAACGGTCTGTCTACTGGACCTTCTGACGATATATAATACTCAACATGATAGCTAGTTCTAAAATCGGAATTTAAATTTTCAACATTTGCACTAACGACGTTCTGAGCACAGTAAGCGAACCAAGAATCAGGGGCGAGATGAAACGGGAGTTTTGAAAATGGTTCTGAAATCAGCAACCGAATAATTATTAGATTTATATCCATTGTTCTCGTTAAAGATCGGTTATTAGTTTCTGTTTTATTAATGTAGGCTTATATAGTCGTCGGCCCTGTTCATCCTCCTGTCCTATTGTGTATACGACAAAAAGTTGGTTTCTTGAAGGGTTTTGATGAAATTTGGTGTGAGTCTTCGTAATCACCTAAGGATGAACCCTATTGAAAATCAGAACAATCGAAAAAAAATTATTGGAAACGAAAGAGGGCTGGTGTCTGAGTAAATTTTTACGGAACTTGGTGTGAGTGTGTGTAATAGCCCTTGGATAAACTCTATTTGAAATCAGAGCAACCGAGATTAAATTTTTGTCAACCTCCCGGACGAATTGGCTGTAATAACAAACGTTGGCGTATCAAAATGGACATGGCTATTTTTCTTTTTGTGTGTCAGTAATATGCTGACTTATTTCAAGAGATATTTTGTAAACTTAACTAAGAGACTATCAATTTAGTTAGTATAATATGTAATGTTTAAAGTTACATGGAACTAGAATTGTGCAATATCCTCGTCTGTGGTCCTTTATCATCCTGACCGTGTGGGTGAAAATGGGTTAACCACAATGAATAAATAAATTAATTACCCTCCCACTCTTGTAAACTTTTTGATTCCTTTGACAAGTAGAGATTCAAATCGAAATTCGGCCCATTTTAATAATTAGTACTAGTCAGATTTGACCTTTTCAATGAAACTGAAATGGCTGCAACGAAATAATTACACAATTAGCGTACCACAAATTCTCATATTCGGGGGCATTATATATTCATACAAAAGGCAAATTTAATGTTAGGAGCAAATACACGAAAATTTGTATAATATATTCACGCCTCTGTTAGGTAATTAAATAATTAAGAAAGGGTATATATTAAGGTTCTGTGGTCCATTCTTCCTCACAACAGTACCGGTACACACAGATAAACTAACAAAATGATACTCAGGGTAGCTGCTGCACTTCTCTTTATCGGGGTAAGACCATTTATTTTTTAGTAAATGTTTATGCTTTAGTGATCTTTTGCACAAATTATGGTAGGAACGATCAGAATATATGGAAAAAAAATATCTTTCAAGAAAGCATGGTTTGGTTTAAATTTGACTTCGGTAATTTAAATGGAAATTTATTTTTTCATTTATACATGTTGCGTTCTAGTTACGACAAATGAAGGAAAATATCACCATCAATATGATTCAATCTGATGGCGTAAAACTTCATTTCATTTATTTTCCTTAATAAATTAATAAATAAATAATTTTTCCTAATAATCTTTTTGTATCCTTGCAGGCTATTACAGCCTACGATCTCGAACACACCGAACTTGGTAATTATTTATTTTCTTAGTCTTAAGAAAGTTTTATATTAATTTTATGTAAAGTGTAAATGAAACGTATGCATTTGTTGGTTTTGCAAAGAAAAGGAAAGGGATTCAGATTTTTTATGTTTGCTTGTATTCTGATAATTTTGAGTTCCCGCTATTGGATGTCGTCAGATTGTTGTTCCCTTATAGGCTAACTTGCTGCGTTCGTCCTTTGCATAATTACAATTATAATTTTCTCACAGCAACTATTTCATGGTTTGATTTTCAGCCAAAAGAGGAAAGCCAAACATGGTTTGCTACCAACATCCATTAGATATTGTGTTCGTTCTCGATGCTTCATCTTCAGTATGGGCCCAGAACTTCACAAAAGCCAAGGCTTTCGTCAACAGTTTCATTGATCCATATGAGATTGGTCCAAATAAGGTCCGAGTCGCTTTCGAAACATACGGTCAAAAGGTTTTCCTTGACCAAATCATCGAATTTGGAGATTTTAACGACAAAGCTGCTCTTCAACAAAGAATCAGAGATATCAAATGGGAAGCTGGATTCAGAACCGAAACAGGTGAGATCTTTTGTCATAAGTATTGGGTAATTTGTGAGACTGAAAAAGCGTAACAATCGTCTATTTTATTTTTCAAAGTCGAGGTATTGTAAAGATCCCATTAGAGGCTAGTGGAAAGAAAATCAATTTAATGACCTGAAACAGAATTAATTTACTACATTCGTTTGCTTGCAGGTATGGGACTGGCCTACATGAGAGATCATCTGTTCCAAAAAGCTCGACCAGGAGTTCCCCATATTTGTATCGTCATAACTGATGGTGAATCACAAGAGCCAGACAAGACTGCCAAGGAAGCTAAAATCGCCCGCCAGGCCGGTATTGATATTTTTGCTATTGGTGTCAGTGAGTCTGTCAATAGACAAGAATTGAACAACATTGCCGGAACCCCTGACCGTGTCATCATCGTCAAAACCTACAGTGAATTGGAAGCCATTAAAGACAAACTTTCCGGTCAAACTTGTAAGAGTAAGTATACACCTTTATATACACCGCATATCAGAGTGATTTTCTACACAAAACTCCAGCATGAAAAAGCTTAATTAATCACTCACCTTTTCGAATTTACTTGGTGTTTGATTGAATATAAGAAATGAACTTTTGATGGTTGTAACCTAGGGAGAAATTGTGTTGTTTTATAGCCATCCAAACATCTAATTTGTATTGTCTTTCAGAAATCCCAACTCCAGCTCCAACACAAGCTGCAGAAGAATGTGGCAAAGACACTCCAACTGATATTTACTATATTTTCGACCCAGCATCCCTTGGTCTGGACATCACTGGATGGGTTACCCAATTTATCAGCTACACCCTTAACGTCCGAGAATTCAATTTTATGCACATGGGAGTGATCAGTGGCTCATGCCCAATTGATTCCGGTTTCGATTTGAAGGCCTATTCATCCGAGAATCAGATCAAAGCTCACTTGGCCAGATACGACTCCTCCAGACTTGCAGAACTCATCAAATTATCTCAAGCCAAATTCCATCAAGCCAGATCTAGTGCCCGAAAGGTTGCCGTTATCTTTATTGGTGGTAAGGTAGATGGCCAGAAAGTTATCGAGCGAGCACTTCAAGCACAAGATGCTGGCATTGATATTTTCTTCGCTGGTCACGAAAGTGCTGATGAACATCTTATTGACGCTTTGAAAGAAGTTGGATTCGGACAAGTACTCTTCAGTAACAATAATTTCAGCGCCATAAGCCAGGCCTCTGCATTCGTTGAGGCTTTATGTAGTAAGTAGACGATTGAATAGAAGAATTATTTAATTAAACTTAAAACTATTGTTCTATACTCAACATGTCAGCATAGTATAGGACACATTTCAGTGAAAATAATAGTAAAGTAATAAAATGCATGGACTAAAAGTTTTGACGTATTATATTTATACTGAATCTAAATGAAATAGTAGTATAATAGTAATTAATTTTGTTTAAATTTTTAGGTAACTATTAAGAAGTTGATTCTGATGACGATACTGTGGATAGGAATATTGATGATGACGATATCTAAGCATTCCATTTTCTAGATGACGACATCTAATTTGTTATTTATGTGTGTATATAAACAGTTAATAAATCATGCAATTTTATTCGTGTCTCTATTTACTTCCATTTCACTACAAAATATGGACACATAGTATCCATTGAGTTGGCAGGATGTTATAAATGGCACCCGAATTGACTCATGTGGCCATAATCAGCAATTATTTTTGCACGAAAATCTAGCTTCTAACGATTGAAGTGCTTCTGCCATTTGATTTGTCAAAGAGACCCACGGATACTTACAGAATACAATTACAAAGCAAGAAGCAACTAAAGCAAGCAATATTTCTTGCACAGATGACATAACAGTTGATAATACAACTAAATGCCACCGTCCACGCTATTGCAATACTTACAAAAGTATTGTCTTAAAACGTGAATACCGTAAATGCTCTTACTCCAATTATATTGGGTACTATATACTCACTCTTGACACATAATTTCATTTCACCACTGATTTGATCAACTATGGTTTCCACTAAAAAAGTTCACATACTCAAATATTGATTCTACAATACGGACTAAAACACGAATCTGTCGCCTTTGATGTTGGCACTGAATTGATCTGACATCTCAAATCTCATCAATAAAAAAGAAATTACTATTTAGTTTCAAATCTGATGTTGTTTATATGACTTATAGTCAGTTAGACAACGTACTTCTTTTATGCAGGCACATATTCATTTGGACAAAAACCAAAAAAGACACAGTGATTTAGGCACACACTTTTTATGCACATTAATATTTGGCACATATATTCATTAAGCAGACACTTTTCAGGGACACTTTTATTAGGCACAATGTCAATAATGAACCACAAAGGCCAAAGATAAAATGGAAAAAAGGAAATAGACCATCCTTGTCGCGTGATGGAGGAAGAAGGCATTTGAAAAACATAAATTGAAAGCGTACCTAAACTTAAATTTATTTATTTCCATTTTTGTTTTCTCTTCTTCTCTCTTCCACTATTAAGAGACCAGGATGCTATCTCCTTGTTCTTTCATCTCCTTCTCCTTCTCCTAAGCTACGGTCATGTCAAGATTTGATCCCTTAAGGGTAGACTAAGGGTGGCGATTGTCACATCAATATTGCCGAATCAAGATTACGACCTAAACCAGGTGTAATCACAATATTAAAATAAAATATAACGATTTATATCAGCTGTTTAAAAGATAAGAACACACGACATATTTTTAATACAATTTTAATCCCAATTTCTGGATGTGATTCAGGAATCAGTTGGTAGTATATCTATTAAAGCACTTCTACATGGCGATACATTTTGCATTTTTACATTTTTGTACATGTAGTTATAAACAATGGGGCTCAATTGTAGTTATGTTATTGATATCTGTGTTACCCCTTTCGTCGGTACAGTTTTCATTAACTATTGGTGAACAAGATATTTATTTTGAATTTGCTGGAATCAAAATCGAGAAAGTACAAATTTCGATGTTTATAACCAAGTAGTAACAGGGATCAGTCACATTATCTGAGATTGTTTGGTCTCAGTACGTTAATCATTGATAATTAAATTTGTACAGTATACTAATTTTGAAATGTTATCTTACAGATATCTTTGATTTATGAGCAGCTTAAATATGAAGCCTGCGTTCCAGCACTAAAACGAATTAACAATTATATCATTATTCAAGCAATCGTTAAGCATTACATTGCACTCGAGTTGAATGTATAAGCTCCGCCTCAGAAGTTTGATTTTCGCCCGATAAAAGCACAGCACAAAATCAATAATAATATAAGCTCAGCATAAATATATATATATATATATACTATGTTCAAAATATTTACACATATCACGTTAGCTTTTATTGGTGACTAAACATTATAATCCGTGTTTTTAAAGCAATTTAACTACGGCATTATTTTGAGCACAGTCCAGAAAGAAATTGTGACACTTGCAAAATCAATGATTTTGAGTGGTCAAGACGTGTTCCAAACTGATCAAGTCTGTTCATAAGACGTTCTGTAGCATCACCAACATTTGCAAAATACAGTTCGATTCCAGAATCGCGAGCTTTTCTGGCGGCTTTAACAATTTTAGAGGCCTCTTTGATACGGCTTCCAATGAACATTACGGTAATATTACGACAGTTCGGTCGCCCACCACGTTCTACTGAGAAACCATTGGAAATAACATCTTCCATCAAACCAGGGATTCTTGGTGTGGTTAACTTTGCCAAATGATTTTCTATACCTTCGATGGTATCATAACGGTCTAAATTAAAACCAGCGTCAATAGGACAAGAACCGCTAAGGATTCCAAACTGCATATGCTCCATGTCCCCGGAGTTGATGGATCGTCTTATAAATCTAGCCACCCAGTCTGTCTTAGATGATCCCAAAGCTGCTGGATCAAATACAAAATATACATCGGCAGGGTTCCCAGATCCACATGCTGAAAGGTAAAAGTCAGAAAAGATAGATAAACTGAATGCAAGCGACTTGTCAGAGAAATATCCTGTGTTTTGAAAAATATATTACCCATTTAATTGGTTGGTTAAAGAAGTAACTCGATTTTCTTGTTTATTTTGTAAATAGGGTCTTTAATATGAGGCCATCATTGTCTTTCTGCAAAATTTCTATATGCGTAACAAAATCGTGGTAAAAGCGTTTCTGTTATTAGTAAACTTGTTTTTTGAAGCAATTCCATACCCTTACCATCTTTTTTTAAAACTGAGTTGCCAACTTCAACGAATGGCTTAATGTTTGTTTACACGCCACATAGATACATGGCATCTTTATCAACCTGCGCTACCCGGGAGCAGAACGGTGTGATAAATGGTATAAATGAACTCGTACATATGTTTTGCCTTGTCAGTCTCTAAGTGAGGAGCTCAGACAAGTGGGTCTTTTTGATATACATTATATATGTAGTCTCATTTTCTTAATCTTAAGATGGTCAGAATCCTTTCAATGTAATTTTTGTAAAGGCCCGGTTTATATTTGACCTTACCCTCATCATTCTGTGGGTATTCTTTCTTGTTCTTTCTTTTTCTCCTTCCCGTAGATAACTTTTTCAGAGTTACTGTAAAATAAAACGCGATAGTCCATAAATAAGCTACAATTGTTTTTCCACTAGACAAGAAAACACTAGATTATTTCACAGCAAGACAAACTATTTTCTAAAACAGGATACATTTGTAATAATTTGAGTTAGTTAGCCGACTCAAGTATTTTTTTTTCTGTTTTAAAGTAATGCGACCTCTTAGAATGGACATACAATTTTAAGTCTAAAATTTGGTCAACAATAGTTTAATTATTATTCATCAGTTGAACCTACAGGTATCACTAAAGTATAGTATCAGACCATAAAATATCCATAAAAATTAGCGTATTTCACATTTACTTATATGGAGAGAATTAAAATCAGTTAAAAAAAAAAAAAAAAAAAAAAAAACATTTTAGACTTATTTTAAAAAATACCTTTACACAAGTATAGGTACTACAAATTAAACGTCAATAAAACAATGTGTTAAATTTTCAAACTTGATATTTAAAGAATACAAGTAAAATGATATTGCCAAGATTTCAAACTTTATAAAAACATTAATTACCTGTTCCACTAATAGCTGATGACATTTTTGGCGCAGGAGTGGTAGAAGCTGAAACAGAATAACGAAACAATTTTGCTAATAAAATGTCACTTATGTTGAAAATGTCCAGATTCGCTTCTTTACGACTTTTAGCACGTTTCCATGCAGCAAAAACTTGACGAATGTTCATGTTTATCTAAATTCCAAATATAAACAAACAGCTAATAATTTTAAAAATAGAACGTTCATTAACTTCTTATAATGCGACCACCAACAGAGGTGTTCTTGGAAACCAGTCAGAAGATTGCTAATTGCCAATTAAGATAAACTTTAGTCCGATTGAAAATCATAGGCGAAGATTGCTTTTCCTCAGCCATCGTATAGGAAACTAGAAGATGCAAATATAAGCTGATACTGTTCTCTGGACCATCAAACAGGCTCGAAAACTTCCTAGGAAATTTATTGCTGTAGCAATTTGTCGCTGCTTCATAACATATGTTTTAAGCTCACAATCTTACTTTACAACCCCTCCGTGTTCAGGCTATTCGGATCCATTCCCCTGACCGTTCCAAAATTTTAAATTTGATAGTTACATAATAATTCAAATTGAAAACGACAAGTATTCTGACCGAATCAAAGTGGAAACTGAGTTAGCCACACACACAAAATTTGCAGTGGTATTCGAAGGTCAATCTTAGCAATAGTTATACCAGCTTTGTGTTACAATATTAACAAGTGTTTCAAGCATTGCACCTCTTTTGAATAGTAAGCCACAGAACAGTTGTTAGTTCGAGCATTCATAACGACAATTTGAAAACCTGTATTGGTTAAAACGATGATCATCAGCAGCAGTTTACTTCCTTTGTAGTTGATCCTGTCTTGAATTTTTTCAGTGTTAAACTTTTGATCTTGATCTGGTTTTTCATCGTCCCTATCTGAGAGCATTATTCATATTGGATTATTATGTTACTTTTAATAATGTGATCGCTTGTTACCACGGGAATGCGCGAAATAAAATTAAACTAGTGCTCATAACAAAGCAAGGTGTGCAACTTCAAAGCGCAAACTATGAAAATGACACGAAATACTATAATGTTACACAAATTGTAAGAATGATATGCTTAAAAACGTGGGTATTGCAATGGGCTTCAGGCTATACCATTTTACCTTCCTCTTTGGATTGACTATGATCTTCAAGGTTATCTGAATTACAATAATACAAACCATAAGCGAAATACTTTGGACAGTATAAATTAATGTGACCCTTCAGTATGGTTTCGGACATGGACCCAAAACCACGAAGCTTATAGGTTGGATAATGACCCACACTCTTGTTCTACAGCATAGTCATTAACCTATTAGTATGTAATTAATAACAAAAACACAGTATCAAGTTTCGAAATAATATCGGCAAACACTATACAAGAACACTATAAACCAACTGATGAAATGGGAACCCTTCTACTTACTCAAGTCTACTTTGGTAGATTTGGATTTTCGTCCCTTTGAAGACGATATGACAATTCCCTTTCGTTTTCCTTTTGTCTTCGCATCACCACTCGATGTAGTAGCTTCAATTCCATCACTGGGGTTAGATTTGCCTAGAGACTCTTGTCTTGTATCCTGACTTTCTTCAGTCACACTTTCCAAATCTTCTTGATCCGACTGTATATGTGTGTTAATGACCATGGCACCACCCGTCTTTGACTTCTTGGCAGTCATTTTCTTAGACAGTGTTGTTCCGATTAGGCCAGATTCTTTTATATTGTGGCTTTCGTCAGTTTCATCCGTATCAGATGATGTCTTAGAAGTGATCGGTATCGGAGTAGACATTGCTATCGAATGAGGAATTTTATTCGTTAAAGATAAAGCAGTGTCTCAAAGAAACGATTGAAGGAATATGAAACAAAGTGGTTGTGATGTTAATAAACGGAAGGCTTATAAAAGGTAACCATGGCTTTAACATAAATTATGATACGGTTGGGAATATTTAAGTTATGTGCAAGAAAGTAGGAGAAGAAATAATTATTTGTTTGTTAATCTTCGCTCTTTATATATTTCGGAATTATAAATATAATATTGTTTTTTTATTTTCGAGTGTGGCATTGAGAGGACAATATGTATGACAATGGTGACTAAAGATTGTCGTCCAGATTAATAATTGTCAAACTATATGTCTTATAAATTCAATCAATACATTAAGAAAAGAATTTGCATTAAACTCACGTTTTTTAGGTGTAGCTGCAGGTTTAGCTGTGGTAGTAGGCTTAGCTGTAGTAGATACGGTAGTCGGAGTAGTAGTCGCAGTTACTTCTATAGTTGTAGTCGGAGCTGGTGCAGTCGTAGTTGTAGTCGTGGTGGTGGTGGTAGTAGTTCTGACTAAAAAATTAAGCAAAAAATTTCTTCACGAAGAGTCCTTGAAACAATAACGAAAGAATGCTTGGATCGGAGGCGAAAACCCTTGTCGCTGAAATCAAAACATAAATCGATTGTTAATGCCACTCAACATAACCAATGAAAATGCATAAATAAAATATGAGTTCTATGGTAGAATGGTGACATTCGTTACCGATGCTATGGTTTTTTTAATTTTTTTAAACTATTAAGATGACTTCGTTTGATATGCAAGACCACTACGAGGGTAATGAAACTCACCAACTTGAGTGCATGTTTTCATGGCCAACCGCCCCTTCACCTTTTCTAATTCTGAATATTTGGTGACATAGAAAACATTGGATTCGTCCCCAGCAATGTTGACAAGCTCCTTGTGGCTAACCTGATCACTGACTCCAATACAATACATTTCAATACCATCATATCGGGCTATGTAAGCTTGTTTTGCTGTTCTTTTGGGGAATCTGGAGTTTCCATCAGTCATTACAACCGCTACCTTTCGAACCCCCGGTCTGGATTCAGCAAATAAACTGGTCCGAACAAATTTTATAGCGTTACCTAAAGATAAATAAAAATAAATAAAAAACCCAATAGACGTGTGCAAAGGACATAATATGTTATGTTTATTAGTAAAAATGAATATGATTTGGACTTTGGGCAGCTGGAATGAGACCCCATAAAGTTTGGGGAGCATTTCTTTAGATGATTAAAGCCTTTAGAGACCCGATGAAGATTGAAATTTTAAATACCCGCCGAAAAATCCCTTTTTAAAATATACAAATACACATAGTTGCCTAAGAAGACAATCCTAAAAGAATTAAAATACGGAGTTGGCAATCCCAGTCAAATTTCTGAAGGATGCATAATACCTGGTATGGTTTACCAAACGCACACAACCATGCAACTGACAAGATATTTATGGGAGAGTAAGTTTTAAGAATATTGAATACTATATAAATTTTAGAAAATTACAGATGCGACTGAGAACAAAATGTATTTTTTGATTTATAAAATCGCGGCTTCAGATGTATTGAAGTTATATGAGCTGACATATACTAGGAATATACCTGTATATGATACTGAGAGACGCAGGGATCATCCGCAATTAAAATTATCTTAGTTCTAACGTCAATAAATAAACTTCTGATATTTACCAACAAATTTGCTTAAATGGTTTGAAGATGTATTACGATTGCGAATTGACCTCAGTGACATGATTTTCAATTGGGAACCAGGTATTTAAGTGCTCATTGCTCAATGATACTGTATCCGAAATGAAGGTAGTAGAAATACTACTAGACGATATTACAATAATATTATAGAACCAACCTGTTCTGGTACTATGGCCAGCTCTGTAAGGTAGTTTCTGTACTGCATGTTGTAATGTCCGTAAATCATCGTATTCGGGAAGCCTGATAACGTCCATAAAATACACAAAACTACCATAGGTCACTAAACCTATCCGTACTTTATCCGGTCCGATTTCATATTGCCCAATAAAATTGTCCACAAAATTTTTAGCTTTCGTAAAATTTTGCCACCAAATACTTGCTGAAGCGTCTATTATAAAGACAAGCTCTAGTGCCCTTTGACGACAAACTGCAAAGAAGACAATTAATTCAAGTATTATACGTTATGAAGGAAACCTAAGTTATTGCAGTTTATAGAGTGGTAAATCTGTTTGACGAGTCTATATGCTGTTGAGAGGACGGTCAATTCTGTTGCAATATAAGGTACCATTTTAAATGTTAATCAATTTCACACCAATGATATACGGTGCTGGGGTAAAAGGCGGTTTAGGACGGGTTTTATTGGTTTATGGTACTTTAAGGTATTTGCGCACATGCCGTGCAATAAAAAGTTTAAAGGCAGGAAGTTTGTGATCTTTGATCAGAGCCAATCCTTCTTTAAATCTAGACTGAAACATCTGTCTCTATTCCAGATTCTGATCACTATTTGTAGAGATGTAGGCTGGTGTAGAGACAGCTGAAATATCTGTCTCTATTCCAGATTCTGATCACTATTTGTAGAGATGTAGGCTGGTGTAGAGACAGCTGAAACATCTGTCTCTATTCCAGATTCTGATCACTATTTGGAGAGATGTAGGCTGGTGTAGAGACAGAAAAAAGGCGCTGTTAAATGGTGTCTTCTCTCATCTCCGCAGGTGCGTTGATCACAAACGCTGTAAAACTGTACGAGGTGTTTTACCAATAACAGTCAAAGTGTAACAATAGAAATTCCAGAACTCTCACTGTGGTAATTGAATGAATATTGAATGACTCGGGGCGATATATTAAATGATCCTTAGCTGATGGATGAACATCCTAGGGCTATGGTCGTTTCTGGAATACGTGGCCAGATAATGCATTTGATTAAAATGCGATTTTACAATTGCATATTCAAATAGTGCGAGAACAAAACGAACATTAAGACATAATAAATAGTACTTTGTCACCTCTTTATCAACGAAAACATAAGAGCACATTTTTAATAGGATTGGTTTCTAGACTACAAAAGAATCTTTAGAAGCTGTTAATTTTCAGCATATTGAAACGCACATAGACCTAATTTTAGAGAATTGGTTCTTTATTTTTCTGAATGTGAAATGGAGTAGCTGCTAGATCTGAGTATCTATGTAGACTATCAGTAAAACGTCAAATCTGATGGCTAATGACATTTGTTCACGGAACACTATAAAAACGGCTTGATTTGATGATAAGAACTTAACTTGCTGTGTATATTATTTCTGTAAACAACCAATATTGTCAAGTGTAGGAGTATTTGACAAATGAAAATGTTTTTTATTAAGCTTATACCGTACAATGAATAAAGTACAGAAAAATGTTTTATTTGTGGGTTGCTTTGGTGTAGTAACAACGATAAACTGAGCACAGATTCTATCTTATTTCTTATTTCTGCGTTTTGTATTTACAACTTAGTCTACTAACCCTTATCAACTTCATAATAAACTGGCTTCTCAGCTATTCTTTCTGAAAGTTAGAAAAATGCAGTTAGAATAACAAGGTATGAAAAAACAATTAAGGCGTCTTTGTCGAATTATATATAAATATTTTTTTTATATTATACAAAGCTGTCAACACCACAGTCTCATTTTATACAGGACATCCACCTCTAGTTATACCATTAAACCAGTGTAATTTTGGTGGCTGAACTAGGGCTGGTATGGCTATCTCCAACAATGAAAGAACACTAGTGATGGGGTGGGAGGATTTGAGGGTGATAAACATGTTTTACCGAAACGTGAGGTTTTAACAAATATTTTCGCCACAAATAAATGCTCAAAATGGTTTATCGCATAAAGTTAAATGACTGACAGGGGAACACAAGATATATATATGCCAATTAACCCATTTTCCGATGAAAATAATAATGTGGTATTGTAGACATAATATATTTGTATGTTATTAAGATCAACGTGATGCCTAATGACCAGTAGAATAAAAAGCTGAAGACGCGACCTTCTAGCTGTAACTTGTAATGATACCGCGGGAAGTATAGTAGTAACCTTAATTTAACAAAAAGAAAACTTCAGTTTCAAATAACATGTCAAGATAACACGGTGGCAAGCACCTGCTGGATACGTTTAAAATATGTAAAGGTGTGTCAGGAATTGTACATACCAATCATTATTTTTATAATTGTGGTAATTTTACTTTAAAATTCAGTTATGATGATGGATGACAACAATCATTATCTCAGAAAGTCTATTTTATCAGTATTTACAATGATAATAAGGTTGATAAAATACATTGACTTAGAGGTGTGATTGACCACAAACCAAATATTAAACGAAAAAAAAAATGGTTAAGTTTTCCCTTGTTGTATCGATGCCTTCACCTGTTTTCTGTATAAATATTGTAAGAAAGTCCAAGTAACACATTCGAAATATATTTAGCGAGCCATTTCCAATCTTTGGATTACTTTTGAACAACAGCAGAATAATCATTGATATTTTCCAACATTGAGATGGTGGAAATTCGCTGTTTTTGTGTCACAAGGTTTGAGCTAGTTGGACACGACATCGTTCTTTGACATTTTGTTCATAGTGAATCGATCTGAAGAGAGGGTTAATTGTATAATATCTCTTAGGATGAAAATTTTTTTTTAGCCCAGATGAATCTATGTTCATCAGTGGACTTTCTTATCAAAACTACACATCAGAATCCTTTTTAGATTGCAATAAATCCATGGATTACCATAATTCTCTATTTTTTGTGATTTCTGAGATAATACCTTCAACCCTTTTCAACTCGTCTGGCTGAATAGAAAGACTTAAATTATAATAATAAATGTATGTCCAAATTTTGAAACCCCTGATATAATTCTGCCTTGCTGCTGTAAAGGCCGGCCCATTGAGTTTTTTGTGTGGATTATATGATGATTTGGTCACCACTGATCACATATGCCAATGATAAGGAATCCGCTTTGCAGAGGATGTACTTGTGGAAAGGGTCACTGTATATGATTAGTAAAACGTATTACCATAAAGTTTTCTTCCGATATCTTTTTCTGTTTCCCCGTCGACAAATACTGTTACCTTGAACAGAAATTCAATACAACTTCGTTAGTTATATGCTGCGATTTGGTTTCACGATGCCTGGTTTTTATTGAAAATTCAGTTGCTCTCGGGTTATGTCAGACACAGATAATGTTTTTAAGAAGATTTCATGGTAAAATTTGTCTAGGGGGGCTATTTAAAAAAAATTCTTACTGACTTAAAGAAAAAATTTAAAGAAATGTATATCCGTTGAACTTTAAAAGAGACTTTAATGATATAATGATAGTAATCTTAAGTTGGATTTCATATCAGACATTTTATGCATTAGACACGTTTATAGCTCCTACTACTATCATTCTGTTTCTCTGTCCTGTTCAGGTTATAACCTTTTTATAACAAACACAATCACTATTTTTCCTTATTGGAAAAATACATTACATGTATATATATATATATATATATAGGATGACTGACCCATAGGTGCAGAAAAGTAGGACGTAAAACTCAATTTATTTCACTTATATTGCACCAGTCCTGTCTTTATGAGCTCAGTCAGATGCAGTCCCAATAGAAAGTGATATAACTTACAGTAAAAATCACTAAGGCAATATATTTCCACATATTGATATATCCTCTCAAACACACAGTATATATCCAACAGTTCCAAGAAATATGTTTCACAAAATAACTTGGAGAAACAAACTGGAGACAATTTGATCTTATCTCTTCTTCTATTTAAATAGAAAAACACTTTATCTTGCAACTAATTTGGTTAAATTAGAATTTAAATTTAATTTGGTTAAACAGTAATCCTGTTACAGTAAAAGACTATTAGGTTCTCAGGTTCTACATTTTGTTCGTGGTATGTTAAGGAAGAACCGAGTTGAGAATATCTCATTTAGAATGGAGTCAAAAACTTCATAATGTATACATCATGTTAAAACGCACAAGGGGTAAAAACGGTAGAATTCTTGTCAAGTCTTAGATGTTTGTATCTGTCGGTATCGTTATATCTCGCAGTCGTTTATCTGAATGGGGTGTATGAAGGCTATTTTTAGACAAACCTATTAGTTTTTGAATATTATTCTTGTCATAACTGAGATTTTTTCAGGTTTAAAGCAATTGAATGCCTGTCAACGTGAAAAAAACCACGAGGTATATATTGGAACATTGACAGAATGAGATGGGTAGTATGTAACACGCAATTGGAAAAGCGTTAACAACATTGCTAGGATGGTTTCTGTTTTTTCCCGTAGTTTATGTGCATTAATTAGCTATAGAAAGTGGGGGGTTCTTTTATTTATTCGATCTATGTCCAATTAACGTGTCGTCCGTATCCAAATATACACTGAGAAGCCAGGTAACGCATAGAACCAAAGTAACAGCTAATGCTATGATATAGGACAAACACATTTGGTTCTAGCACAGTATCTTAAACGTTGCTCTAGGAACATGAGTATCTTACTGAACTAGTGTTTTTTTATGATACTACATTGGCCTCTTTGTGAGGTAATACCCTTCTATCTAGAAACCAAACCATTGATTTACATTTAATAATAATAATAATAATAATAATAATAATAATAAGTCTATTTATAGAGCGCCTTTCCATTCTGTAGAAGAATGCTCAAAGCGCTTGTGTGCTCTTTAAAAAGATTGTCTATTCATAGCGATTAAACAACCATGTCTTTACTCGGGATTTGAAGGTGGCAAGAGATGGAGATAGTTTAATTGTATCAGGTAACTTGTTCCATATAGAAGCTGCTGTAAAGCTAAAGGACCTTGCTCCAACAGTCTTAAGGTTAACCATTGGTATATCTAGAAGATGTTTTGTTGAAGAGCGTAAGGAACGAGTTGGTGTATACATTGATAGTAGATTCTGTAGGTATGCTGGGGATGATTTATGGATGGTTTGGTAGGTCAGAGACAAGAGTTTGAAATCAATTCTTTCGTTTACTCGCAACCAATGTAGTTTATATAATTGTCACGTTGGAATTGACAAAGGCTATTCAATGTCGGTCTTGAAAACAATGATCTCATGACAGCTGTAGCATTTTGTAAATTTCTTATAGTTATATTTCGTAGTTGGAGATCGACAAAATATTGAAGATGCTGACAGCTTTGACACTTAGCATGTTTGATCTTATAAAACCAGTGTAAAAGATTATCATTCGCCAATGGATCTGATTAGCTATATTTGCAAGTTGGGTGACTTCAAACAATTTGTCAGTGCTGACATGTTTTGACATTTAGGTTTGACGTCAATTATAAACACAGATTATTATGATATATCAAACATTGGCTCTGGTTATTTGTCTGACATTTCTAAATGCCCAGTTCAAACGTATGTTCATTTATGTTTCTGCTAACAGACATCGACTATATACTTAGAATTATTTTATTTGATCAAATACCCTGTATCATGAGTAAATATAATGTATACGAGTTCTAAATGCTTCAAAAGCTCTGAACACTTGTATGGCAATTGTTTTGTATTTTCTGACTACTTATAACATCAAAACTGTCAAGATAGAATAATTACTATTGGAAATTTCACAAAATTAATGAATATGTAATGTTATAGAAAAATTAGTTATATTTACTCATTCAATATCTGCATATCTGACATACTTAGTAAAGGCTCTATTGTTTCAGTTTTGGTCTTAAATATGACTTTAATTTCAAAATGTTCAAGATAGAATAAATTAGCAATATATGCCAAATTTTCAAACAATTTAATAGAAATGGATTGTTGTAGATAAAAATTCAAGGTAAAATGTAGATTTAATGACAAATTAATCTGGATATCCTGACTTACAATTAGGAAAGTTCTTTTTCTTTTTGAGTCTTTGATAAGGACAAAGAACTGTCTATTTCATTAAATTGTTATTTCGAGTAGTCAAAGAGAAAACTTAAATCCAATATTTTCCAAACAATTTCACAGTAGAAATGGCAGGTGTACAGGTATGAAATTCAGGTAAAAATGTAGATTGTAATACAAAAAATCCTTTTCCTCTTAAAAGGAAGGAGTTCTTATTCTTTTTGAGTCTTTGATAAGGAGCAAAGGAATGTCATTTCATTAAATTGTTCATTTTCGAGTTGCAGTCAAACGCAGGAAGAACTTTTTTTTAATTCTCTGTTCTCTTGTCGGTCCAATAGTCACCTAGTAAAAGCAGGTAATTAATTGTAGTCTGTAGGTTACACTTGAGTTATATCCCTTGAGTTTATTTCACCTGTAAATACAATAAAGGTGGAAATGTTTAAAGATTGTCAACAAACTATACCCGACCAAACTTGGACAGTCAAAATTTTATTTTCCAGCTTTGTTTCTTTGACTTAAATTGTGTTTTACTGGGTGAATCTTATAATTTATAATTCCACTAAGCTTGATGTGAGATTAAGGTGTGGAAATGCGGTCCAATTTAATTTCGTTTGATGTTTACCTGTACACAGTGTGTCGTATGGGATGGAAATAACAAAATGGCGGAATGCCCATCGAATATTTGTGTGACATTTTGCAAAGATATTATTTGAATAGCGAAAATATATATTCAATTGGATTATTTTTAAATGTGGTTCGATGGAACAATTAAGTAGAAGAAGACAAGAAAAGGTATGCTAATTGTTATATTATGTGATTATTGTCATGATAATCAAATTATATTATTAATTGGAATAATCAACATTTAGGGGAAGAGATTACATTAAATCAAGTTTTACCTTTTACCTGTTTACCTGTTCTTCGGTCTATTGTAAGCGATATATGCTTCTTGACCTCCTGGTTTTTATATAACTTAATTGGGACTGTTTGTCTGGAAAGCACATGCAGAGTATGGATGATAAATATATCATTTCTTCTAATATAGATATTTGGATTGTTCTTTGTTTTTGTATTAGTAAGGGGTTTCTTGTTGGTCGTCTTGAGTTGAGAATTTGGTTATTACTTGTAAAGTAAAGTACTTGTATAGGCCTATGCCATATTTGGTAATTTGTGCACTTCGGCACCATTCATTCAAACTCTTAAAAAATCAGATTTTAGATAATGTTATAATGGTATCAATCTTGTACAGATGAAAACAGAAAAACTTCTTATACTGTAGTATAATATAAGTTATTGAGTTATTAAATGATATGACAAGGTTCAAATTGAATACACATTTTTCTCAAAAAGTAATTCCACACCATGTTTTAATCGGTTATTATTAAAAATTTTAACCATATTTTGGCAATGATATTTATCTTTGATTCTTCTTATCATTATAGAATATTTTTTCTAATTTTCTGATAATTAACTGATCCTATCAGTTTGCTAGATACAAGTACAGAATTTAAAAGTCCCTGTACTAATAAAGAAAATATTCCCCAGTTTCTGTGTCAAAAATGGCATAAAAAAATGTCAAAAAGCTCTCAGTTGTAATCAAATACTAAGTGGCTTCCTTCTTCTTTTGATAAAAGCAAGTTTTCCCAGGATCTGTATGAATTTTGAAGTGTAATAGTGAAGTATATTTGACTGTGGTCTATTGGTATAAAATGGGTATATAATAAAAGTTATAAGGTGAATAAAGAGATATATTATTATAAGTATTTATACAGCAATATGTAATTCAAGTCTCTATTCATGTATTTCTATACAATATTTTGTAATATAATTATTGTATTGTAGAACATATAATATGACTATGGCAACCTAGCACATAATATGCTTAACTTTTAAATTTCCAAGGTTAGAAGCCTTTTATTTTTTCCCCAATTTTTTTTTCTATTAAGGCTTTACAAATTAAGATCCTTTTTGGATGTAAGGTATTATAATTAAAAGGATTATAGAGAGATTTTCAAATCTTTTTACATTGTTACCAGAGCTATTCACCGTTGAATTTTCATTCAGGCATGGCTCTTACAATTCCACTTAAATTAATTGCTTAATGAAGTCACCATCACAAAGGCCCTTATATAATATTATCATATTTAGTTTTTTCTTTTGGCTGTTCAACTGTTACTAATTGTGTATCTTGTTATGATGCCAATATTAGCAATATCAAAGATACATGTCATAGAGTTTGAACTGATAACCATATAACTGTACATAGTGTTGAAGAGGAAAGTATTCACTTGTTACATGTTGTGATCATGTCAATATTCTAACATTATTAACATACTTGTCCAGTCACAGTGTCCACTAGATTTGTATCTGTCATCCTGACTTCATTGATTACATCAACCACAAAAATTACTGTCATTTTCTTCTCATTTCTCACCCTTTTCTTAAACCAAATCTTGTATTGTCACGTAGCTTTACTTGACCTTTGTTATAGCATATAATGTTGTAATATAATATAATGATAAATAAATTTTGCATTCAGTCTAAATTATTTAACACTTTGCATAACCAAAAGCTTATACGATGCGTATGTTTTTAATTAGTTTACAATTTTCTGGATTCCTTGTGCCAGCAAAAGAGTTTTTATTCTTAACCATGTTAAAAATAATTCAAATTCTGGATCAAACAGATTAACCTAAGGGTTAGCAATTTTAATCTAAATTGACTACTAGATTTATCATTTATCTAGTTAAAAGACTATTTATTCTATAGAACCCCTAGTCAGTATACATGTAATATCATACCCCCAAGTAGGCTTTATCATTTATTAACCTCACATGTAAATAGTATTTTCATGTATTGGCTTAATATAATATGGGGTGCTGTATAGGCTATCATTTATCAACATTTATACAATCAAATATATGTAAAAATAAATAAATGATAGTTTTAATGAAGGAATATTTAAATATGCACACATGGAGCTTTAATGGTTTTATTTTTGGCTCTTGCTTTGCCTGATGGATGCTTGCTCACTAACCTGAAGGTCACAGGTTCAATCCCGGCAAAGGCCGAGATTAACCTTCGGATTTTTCAGCCCGGATTCCCCTTGTCAGTGATGCAGGTCGGAGGGACTGACATGGAAAAAGCGTCTAGTCGTTCGGATGGGACAATAAACCAAGGCCCCGTGTGCTACAGGCTGTGCACGTTAAAGATCCCTCGACAGTTGGAAATCGAAAAAGAGCAGGCTAATGCCGCTGTCCTGGCAAAATTTCCCTCATAGCACACTGCATGGCGATGCCTGTCTTCGTTAGCCCATAAGGTGCAGAAAAGTAGGACGTAAAACTCCCCATTCATTTCATTGCTTTGCCTGATGAAGACAGGAAAAACTAGACAGTATGTGATTGTATTAACAGTATGTTCACAGCCTGTAGCACACAGAAATTCAGATTTTGTGCCAATAACACTGACAATATAACTCAATTCTAGAAGCAAGTGAAAGGTATCACTGACAACGGCACCACAGAGTGATTGAAGCAAGGTGATTTAATTGCAAAAATTGTGCCAATGTCCTCTGGCATTTATTGGCAGGTCTCAGTAGTAGCTAAAAGACATCTAGGTATGTCCAGAATGTACATTATGTATATCTAAAAATTAAAGAATATGAAGAAATGAACTATAGTTTAACTATTTCTGTCTATACAAACTGAACAACAATAAACAATAAATATAATTCATATATATATTATATTAGTATAGGTATATAAGATTGGAATGTAAAATATGTCATTGTCTGTATGCAAGCAATGGTTCTGAATTTTATTGCCCATCACTATTTAGATTTCTTTCAGGTTTGGCATTTGACTTTCTTAATTATGTGAAAGCTTAAAAGGAGCTCCTAACAATTATATGAAGTGTGCTAGACCAACTGTTGAAAGATCTTCATTTTAGTGCTTTTTGACACAATTCCAGCTTGGGACATCTCTTAACTGGAAGCTCTATAAGGTGTTTATTTGTAAGAGTAAAGTTGAATAGAATATAAAACAATGGAGTCAGTGAAGTATATAGCCTGATCAATCAATCAGTTATTATACAAGTGATATTAATATTGATAATTTGTCAACTCATCAATCAGACTATTGTCAGATCTCTTATATTAACTTTATAAATCTGATTTATCTCTCAGATTTTTAGCTTCTGGTGTTAACTGAATGGAATGTTCTGCTCTAGTCTATTAAGCTAGATATTTCCTTAAACTTATACTCCAAATTCTGATTTTGATTTGTCTCATATATTACACCTTTAACCAAAGAGACTTGTGTCTGGTAGAGAACTTCAAAATATTAATTGTTGATATGTCTATATTGACCATTCATATCTGTTTCCAAAATAACTGTGTCAATCAAAACAGACAATTTTTCATATATGACCTCTCCATTAACCCTTCCTTAGCTAGTAATATATAGGTGAATTTCAATGCTGATTTAAGCCAAATTTGCACAAAATACCTTTATTTTGGAAAGTGTTATCAACACTTGTTTTTATTTGTTAACAAAAAATTAACGATACCAAGTATTTTTATTTTTCATCTTCTAAGATGAGCAAGATTAAGTGTCTTTTGTTTGTCACTCAGTTGCAAAAAGTCTGATAGAGCTCTGTGGGAATGTTCAGAACTGTTCTCGCTTCTGAAATCGTTGGAAATTCTAACTTGGAATACAAGACATAATAAAGGAGTTGATTCAGCTGAAAACCTTTGCTATTTGAGACCAAGCCGATGCTATTTTTTTTGGCTATTCTATCATAATTACATTGTAAAGAATTCGCCCATATATTATTCTATATATAGATCAACTGTGCTCAGTGCCACTGTCAATCGCACACAGGTGCGTTAACTAAATGTAACAGCTGACCTGACTATAGTTGGGAAACGCTCTGATTCGCCCATTATATTTAGGATTAGCTCAGGAAGGGTTAATGTACATTGTGTTTAGAAAACATGCTCTGTTGATAAATTTATTTTGGGCAATCTCGCCAGAGCTTGAGCCTCAAATTGTATGTGAACTTGTCAACTTTTCTCCATTGCAAACATATTCTTACTAAAACATCATCTCCACTGATTTGAAGAAGAAAAAACAAAACTTTCATCTGAACAATAAGATGATCTAAAGCTTGCTGCTTACTTGAGATATATAGATACAATCTTGGTTTAGTAAAGTAAATATATTAAATGGTAATAATGTCTATGATTTGATAACGTATGGTGTTAATAGGTAATAATAATATAATCCAGGGTGTTAACTTACTCTATTCTTATATCATATCCTTTATTATTGACCTTTTCTTACATTTTATTGCTCCACTTATAGTAAATATATGATATAAGTCACCTTCATTTTTCCATTTAAATGTTTAGAAGAAATAATAAATAATGTACCTTCTAGAGGATATGGGGGATTTGGAAAAATTTTGGCAGGAAAGGGGGGGGGGGGGTGATACATAAATACCAAATCGAATAAATTTAAAACAGACAAATTAAAATAGAATGTCAGCCTTTTGGCTGGTAGTGAATTCTTGTTTTGCTGTGAGTTCTTGTCTTCTAACAATCATAGTTGTACATTTTTGAACATATTCTTTCAGGACACTATACTGTCTCATAAAATATGTTCAAGTTACTATTAACTCTCAGTATCCTACCAATATATCACAATAAAAATAATAAGAGTAGGTATTTAGTAGGTAGTCAAGTAGCCCTAGGCTGTACTGGTCTCTTTTCATTAGCTCTTGACTTTAGTCCTATTTTGACGTATTGGTTTTAGTGACATTCAAGAAGAGATACTTAGTATTTGATATTTTTGAATACATTTACTTAAAGAATGTATTTCAATCAATTTGATTTTTATATGAGTATTAATTTGTGTTTCTTATTTAACATTAGAAATAGACATATATTTTCACTGACTCCATTAAGGACAAAATTTAGTATTGGTATAAAAATATGATCAATGTAATTTATCGTAGCAATTTTCTTGATTGATAAGACTTAAAAAGGTTTTGAAAGTACATGTAGATGTGCTTCAAGATACTTTGGATATAAAAGATTTGCTAAATTGCCCCTCATTAAACACAAATCAACAGTTTGATTTTCCCTAAAACATTAGTTGCTGAAATAATTCTGTGTGGGTACACATTATGTAATATTCATTCACTTTTATTGAGGTCCAAGAATGTATTAGAAAAATTCTTTGTTTATTTTCATAAAACAATGCCATATTTAAAAGTTGGTCATGATAAATTATTATTATTTTCTGTGTGTCATATTGTTCTGACATCAACATTGGACTGGAATACCTAATCAGATACTTTAGACATAAAGATCATGTTACTGCCTTAAAACTGGGTAACAAGACAGTAAGTTATGTCTGTGAGATCCAAGTGATACTCAGTATTTGTTCCTATACAAGTCATTTAATAAGAGATACTGGTACAGTGAAGATATACAGATTTTTGGTAAGATTCTTGGGATCTTCCAATTGATAGGTTGGTCAGAGATGAATCACATGATGCTCTTGTAACTGGAAACTGCGTCAATTAATATATGGGTAAAGTCATGTTTAAACATTCTGGCACTAAAACAATGTTTTATGGTTTTATTGGTCACCCCTTCATTTGTATCATTGGTATATGACAAAATGTTCAATTTGGACTCTTTGAATATTTTAGGTAATGTCAGAGGAAGCTGGTCCAAGTTCCAGTTCCAATGATGCCAACAAGGCACTATTCTTACAGAAAGTTCGTGAAAGCAATGAAGCTGTGAAGAATGGGGACTTTCTACTGGCCATTCAGCTATACTCAGATGCTATAGCCTTGGACCCTGATAATCATATCTTATACACCAACAGATCAGCTGCCTTCATCAAGATCAACCAACCTCACAAGAGTCTTCAAGATGCCCAGAAAGCTAGACAACTCAATCCTAAATGGTCTAAGGTAGGTAATGATTTTATTTCTGGATATTACAGTAAAACAATTGAATATCAATCACTGTTAAAATAGTACATCACTTGTAAATCAATATTTCTGAATCGTAAGGTATCTTTACTCAGAAATAAGTACTGGTAATCTTTGTATTTAAGACCTGGGCTTATATTCAAATTTGACCCATTGATAAAAGAAAAATTTGTTTTTTTTAACCTTTAATGAAACAAATCTTATTCATCGAACATCTTTTCAAAACGTAACATTTAAGGTGGGTTTATACTTCTTACGGCGTTTAATGCCGTTAAATGTTTAACACTCTGGGATACGGTGTTTGCGTGCATTCTTCAGCGCATTAAATTATACTTACATTGCCAGTGAGTCATGCCGTATAACAGCGTTTTATGGCGTCACTTTTTCCAGAGTTCAACTGTGTTGATTCCATAGTTTATGACATAAATGCGCGATGTATCTGTCTGTCTGTAAGAGATAAAACACGACTACGAGGTTATGCTTGGGTTTTGATTTGAATTGTAAAACCACTATTTAACAATTGTAAAACCGGCTACGGGGTTTTGATTCCATTGTAAAACCTCCTAGTAGCAATCCGAGGTAATTACACGATTTAATGGAACCCCCAACATCAAAGAGATTTGCCGTCATAGGTTTCTAAATAGATAGAAAAGACATATATAGAAAGAAGAAGTTTCGAATTTAAGGTAAATGTATATTTGAAGGGATTATGCGATTTTCGTACATTTGTTGTAACTCTGTAGACTATTTACATATATTCAAGACCCAAAAAAGGTCGGCACATGCGTGCCTTAGCGCGTGTGTGTTTACACTTAAAACAAGCACAGTCAGGTCTAGCGTTTTACGCCGCTAAGCAGCGCAACGTTTTACAGCGTTTAATGGCGTTTGATGGTTGTAAAAAGTATAAACACAGCCGTAAAAATGAGGGAACTCTTTTAAAATTCAAACATTATAATGAAACACCTTGAGATTTCAAGTCGTCTGTTCTCATATATCAATAATCGTCATTGCCACCATAATTACCACAAAATGTCACTCTAAAAGTTGTTTTGAGTTTAAATAATGGGCTTAAATTCAAAAATACAAATTCTTTATTACACTCATGGACTTCATAACGTTGAGGGGTTAAATACAAGGATACCTGTTATTGAGGATTACCCCTACTTGGAACCATATATGGTCTAACAGTTTGTTTTTTAAAATTTGAGAGGTAGTTCAATGTCATGATTTCACAATTTTTAGACACACAAGAATTCCAAACATATCTTAAGCATATGGAAAGTGCATAACATACAAATTTTGGACTAAAAGACTTAAAGTTTGGAAAATATTAACGATATATGATTTGATAATTTTCATTTTATTACATGAAGATCTTTTAAACTAGCTGGTCCTTAGCCAATTATTTCGATAAAGATCATTCCTGGATTATCCTGGTAGTCATACACAACTTACTGGGTCCAATAGAATAATGAGGAAAATGACTTAATCAAGGCCATTCGAGCTTCACACACGAAACAAAATCTTAGCCCACAACCACCATTTGATAACATAATCAGACAAATGACTTCATGCAAAGATTCCAACATTCTTATCAACTGAGCTACAGTCCGTCACCATACTTTTCACATGTCTAGATAATACATTTCAAGCCAAGCTCTATCATGAAGCAGAAATCACTCTTAAACAATGGTATTTCTAGGTTATGTTAATAATATTATAATATTAAATTGTTGACAAATACAGTGATAATAGAGAGCTTTTGTTTATTTTGTTGTTTATTAAAGATTTATTATTATTTACCTAACAATCAAAGTTCTTGGTTAAACTTTCTAAGAGTACTGTTGTAATGTTAGTGATGGTATTTGTCATACCAATGTCAATTTTAACTACTATTGGTTAGCCTTTGTATAAATCTTTATGGTTTTCTGAAGTGATACTCCCACATGACCAATACTGTCTTTGAAGTAAAATTTGTTGATATCTTGTAAAATCTTGTAATTTAATGTTAGAAATGCTATTTTTGAAACTGGAAAGGAAATTTTCTCTAGTTAAATATTGTCTGGTTAATTTTGATGGCATCAAATTATCTTTATTGCTACTCCATTTGATGCTGTAAATAGTAAATAAATATAACATGTTTATATCATAGACTTTCTGAAAAGGTGCTGTGTTGACAAGCAGAGTGTCATTATGTGTTTTGGAAAAATGAGTAAATCACATTCCACTAGCCATAACCATAAACATATCTACTGTTTAAAGACTTTGTTATTATTGTTTTTTTACATTGTTATCAAAGGAAACTTTATAAATATTCATAAGTCTAGTAACTGTCAGAGAAATACTCAATTTATTTCCTGAAACTATTTAAGATAGTTGTAAAATTACATTGAGGAATGCTGTGGACATGTTGGTATTTTTCTCTCATTCTTTCATCAGACTGGGTTTAGTGTTAGGTTTAGATTTTTAGATTTTTCTTTCAAGCCTTGGTAAAATTGTTCTCCTTGCACTATAAATGGTGTCATTGTTTTAAGTAGTATGATCAGAACAAAATAGGTTGTAAAATGATATACAATTTAGTTTAAATAGTTATTGTTAATATTGTGTCATGTGCCAATTTTGCTCATGGAATATTTGACAATATGCCTTTCAGGATACAAATAAATGTTCTGACTTGATTAAAGATATAATGGACAAAGAAGCAAGATATGGAAATTAGACCATTAGCTGGTATCCAGCCTCATTGAACACCGCATTTCCCTTCATCTATATTAATGAAACTTGAATGTGAGCATTTTGGAATTGACAAGGCAGTGGTCAAGTTTTTATTTGACAATTTCAATAAACTCGTTTTGAGTTATTGCCCTTGGGTTTGTAAATTCGAGTTAATATTTATTGTTAGTATAATAGAAGCTACAATTTTCAATTGATTTTGATGAAATTTGTTGTGAATATTTGTATTAGAAAGATGGCGGTCAAGTTTGAATTTGACGATGTAGTTATTGCATTTGAATTGATATATCAAGGAAAAAAATGATTTATCAATGCTGATGTGTGGGTGTACGTTACTTTGCCTGGCAAGCTATCTTATCATCTTAAAGTGATATAAAAAGACAGGACTATTTTAAGGTCTGCTTATTATGAACTCTGATCACTGATCTTTATTGTTGAACACAAGTCTGTCTGAGTAAGTGTATAGTCTACCATTATATTGTAAGATTAGGAGATCAACTTGAAGTCATATTGTCTCCATATATAATATCTGTATTATTGTTAGGTATATAATATTTATTACTTAAAATATGATTACCTGCATTTAAGATATTTAATGAATATTACAACATGCTCTCTACCATACCTGTAATAGTTGTTATTTACCTGATGATGACAATGTAAATTGTTAAAATATTGTATACAATAGAGCTCAGGAGTAGGAGGATACTGTAAAATTGTGTTCCATCAATTAAATTAAACAGTTTGATATTATAGAATTATTTAAATGTGTAGATAAGAGCTTATTTAGGAAAAAAATACCTACTTATTCTAGAGAATTGAGCTCTAGGACTAGTTATTATTATCTGAAAATTTCGAGGATGAAAGGACAGGTGTTCAAATGTTACCAGTACAGTTATAAAGTGTTTTCTTACAGAGAAATATGTAGACAAGGCTACTTTAAAGTGAAGAATTGATCTTAAATACTGATAAGAAGTTATTATAACCTAATAATACTTGTATTATTGTCATCTACAATGTCCTCATTTCTAATCTCTCTCCTCACTTCATTGGTGTTGTGTACAATGGAATGTGATCTAGGATTAGGTTCAACGATTTTAATTGGTTATATGATCTGAATATAGATCTATTGGATAATATTTCTAGTCTATAATAAATTAATTTATAATTTTGACTTTGATCTTTATTTTAAATTTGACTTTCAGATGTAACAATTTGACCTAATAATCTCTTCAACATATCAAAACTATTAAATATTTCTAACATGGTTCACTATAGACAGTGATATAAGCAACATGGGGGGAAAAACATTGACTATGACCATTTAACATGCCTTTATTTAATCATTTCTATACTTTTGTTTGTAATTTGAACAGTAAGTCAGATTCAGTCAGAACTCATGAATAATATATGAGTACGGCAACCCTTCTCAATTCTAAAGGATTGTATAGGATATTCTACACTCCCTACAATTCTACCATTTTTTAAAAATGTAATTAACACATAACATAGAATGCATTTACAAATGAGCTGTTAGAATGAAGTAAAAGATTGTTTTTTGTCAGGTCGTAAAAACTTTTAAGGTGCAGTTTCAGTTTCTTTTTTTTGTGTCATTACAGGTTTTCATATGACCTCCGGAGGTCAAGTCCCTATCTTTGAAACCAGTTTATTATTTTATACAAGTAACTTTACAAATATATACAAATATCTGTTTGGTGCATTTCAAATTATCTGTTAAATTAAAGCAACAGATTGCTATTTTTTCATTGTTTTTGTCAGGTCATTACCTTCTAGATACAGTTTCAAGTTGAAGACATGTTCCTGACTTGTTGACAATGAAGCTATTTACCCATGGCCAGCTCAGCGTGACAATTTGGGCGGCAAGCTGATGAAAGTTTGTGATATTTACCACCCAATGACCTAGGGTTAAATATAATTACAATGTGGTGAGATAATTGTAATAATTCTAATGTCAAATATTACATTATCTTTATATAATAGAGTTCAAGTTAGATTTATACCCACTGAATTTATTCTTGTCAAATTTTCATTGAAGAGTTAATATTTTGCCAATTGTTAACAAACATTCTAAATTTCAAGATACATTTTTTAGCATAAACAACATCATTCTCCTGTTGCATTTCCAATTCTCACATTTGGTGGAAACTGTAACTTGTTTGCTTGTTTCATTGTACCTTGGTAACAAAGGACCAAAAATACATCATTATCTTTATGGAATCTTCATAATATATTCCAGATTGATGATATTCTTGAACAATAGGCATGTAGTTTGGACTAGCATCATTTATCAGGACTAGCAGCATCTGCCACTATTGTATTGGTGCTCAAATAACATCAAAAGTTTGACTGCAAAACAATGACGTAAAAAGATATCGTAAGTTTAACTTATGGCGGCCGAATTTTCTGGTCAATTAGTGGTCTAGATTTGCCCCCAACGTAGTATATTGATTAGTAGCCATAATAGAGTCAACTTGTACAGAGACACTAGTTAAACAAGTTACCTTGAAACTACACCATTAAATAAAGCCAAGCACTTGTAATATGTTGACTTAAGACCATTTACATTGACTTTAGATTTAATGTTTTCCATTTGAAATCTGACAAGTTCAGTGTCAGGTTAAGGTGCATAATATTTGATTTGACAGTATTTGTTGATGTCTGACTAATGTCTTACATTATGGCCTTGTTTAAGAAAATTTGACTATCAAAAAATTAGAATATGATACTCTGTTTGTTTCAAGTTAAAAAAAACTTAATATTTCCATAAAAATTCCTGGCATATACAACTCAAAAGCAGAACAGGAACATTTTCAGACATAAATTTTGTCAATAATCTTTTGAAATGTGCCTATCTTCTGTATTGTAATATGAAGAAGAATACAGAAGAGGATATTTTCATTCTTTTTGATCAACCAACTTGTTGTCCCTTCATTGTTTATTGGCTTTGAAATTCTTGCAAATCTATTCAAATTTTATTATTTATAAGTCAAGTACCATTTTATTGCATTATTAACTTGCAAGTTCAAATTTCAATAGAAAATAGTTTTATAAGGTTGTATATTTTATCATTTAAGTCTAAATTTATTACTTTTTTTCTTAAATAGTTTATTTCAATCCCCACAAACTTGAATTGGCAATAACTGATGTCATTGGTGATGTCAAATCAGGTTATTCACATGTCAATACAAAGTCTTCTTTCAACACATTTAATTCAGTTATTCATGTCAAGTAGCAATGTCAATAGAATTTAAATATTTTTGTCATCACTCTACAAACATATAAATCTTCACTTTATTTTTCTTGTCTTGTATCATTGACAATAATAAAACAGATGAAAATTCTTTCTTTGTCAATTTTTTTTAAAGTTAGATTGTGTAGGCAAACAAACAGGAAATTTTTAATAAAGTTTAATAAATAAGTACACAAAGGGTAGTATATATAAAAATTTGTTATAAAAAATTAAGAAAACAAGAAGTGTATGCATATCATTATTCATTTTCGTAGTTTAAGGTAAATTTATATTTTGGCAAGAGATTAGAGATTTAACTAAATTCAGCCTAATCTTTGATAGCTCATCACAAGTGAAATGAAAGCAAATAAAAGTGAAATATTTTGGCCAATGTTAAATTTTATTCACTACAAAGAGTCAATTTCTCTTTGAATATCTTTGGATAAAGAATATTAAAGAATTTTGGAGAGATCAGAAATTATTATTGGATTATAGAAGGATTTACATGGATAATAGAAATATTGAATTTGTCTTTAGAAGCAAGGATGATGAGATTAATTTTTGGGATGGGGTGGCTAGAAATTTGAATTATGCAAAACAAGTGAAGACTTAATATTTGAATAAGCCTATGGTTTCTCAGCAATATTGAGTTGATGTTTTGAAATGATTGGCCTGGTACAAAGTGTCACCTTTGCCATTGTTAACAGGAAAATTGGGGTAACCTAGGGAACAAACAATTTATTTGTGTTTCGAAATGTCAAACTCTTTTGATTCATGAAATGTCATTAATTTCTGTGGATGAATAATAATATAGTGACAATGTAATAATTGTAATTATGAATTAATAATAATATAGTGACAATGTAATAATTGTAATTATGAATTAATAATAATATAGTGACAATGTAATACTTGTAATTATGAATTAATAATAATATACTGACAATGTAATAATTGTTATTATGAATTAATAATAATATAGTGACAATGTAATAATTGTAATTATGAATTAATAAACTCATATCTTAATGAAGGTAACTAAGTTAAAAACAACCAATTAAACAGTCAAACTGGTCACCTATATTCCTGATGCTTCAATCAAATTGATCAAGGAAACACAATTAAAGATTTGACTTTGATAATGATTATAATAAAAATATCTAAATTATGTAACTTTGGGTAACTTTGATATCAGAACACCAGGTAAGCCTATTGCTGACACTTTCTGCATCAAACACCTTAAGTAAGTAGTAACTTGATGTATTTCTCTAAAAACTTGCTTAATAATGTTTGAAGTTATATATAAAATATTCAAAATATGGTGATATTATATGTACTTGTTTGTTATAACACTAATTATATAGCTGATGGCTTTATATAGTTTATACTGTTTACATGGTTATTGGTGTGCAGTGATTCAATATATAGTGTTATGTTACATTTAGCATCTAAATTAAAGGATGAAAACAAATTTCAGTTCTAGAATATCTCTAATAAATATGCTATAAAGAAAAACACAGATTTCAATAAGAATCTTGAATGTCCTTTAATGTCATGTGAGGAGATTAGGACAAAAATGATATGTCCCATCAAATATATCCTCATTATTTCAACAAAATCCAAAATATAAATTTTATTTTTAAGGTTGAACCCTTGCTGACCATTCATAGGAGGAATCTCAATCCTGAAAGTTGCGTGCCCAAATAAAGTCTGCCTGCTATACATTTGTACTCAAAACAATTTTAACGCACTCATTGAATAAATTGTCAATTATTTGTTTTTTGACAAATATAATATGACATATCCTGTGAGAAACTTTGTTAAAACTAACAGGCAATGATACTTTTAAATATATTACATATTTTATTGTTAGATGAAACAAGATCTAACTCATTGCATTCAGTATATCTTACACCATATCATTTGCTGTATTTTAAATTAACATCAGTCAAAACTTGATATCTTATGACTCACACACTTTACAATGTTTTATTTTTTATGTTGTTTATTTAATTATTTGCACCAGTTTCATCACTCAAGTATATATTTTTTATATTTTCTCTGTGAGAATTGTATTTTTATTTGTTAAAGATAAGAAATATTTATAGCATGTTTTCATGAAGTAACCCATTTAAACGGCGAGCTCGAAGGGCGAGTCTTTTACATTGGTTAACGAATGAAAACTTGCTATTAATTACTTATACCATGATTGACAGGTGATTGAGGGTGATTGGCCTTCATGATGCGTGTTATGGTTGCACATGAATTGAATACTGTATTTTGGTAAAAAAGCTAAATATGTCCCTCTATTCTGACATTGATTTTGTTTTAGTTTTCCAGCAAAAAGGGTTAAATTATCAAGCGTTGAAACCTTGCATGATACTATATTAAAATCAAGTACTGTCAGTTTCAATAATTATAATTTCGTGTTTAAATAATATTTTATATACACAATGATGAAGACAGTTTATCTTGTTTCATTTGTTGTAGCATGTGCTGAAGGTGGGGCTAATGTGTCAGTGGTGCTCTGTGCACCAGCTATTGTGCACTAGCTATTAGTCCCATCTCTCAGAGTAAATCATACTATAACATTGATTTAGATGACTTATCATGGTATAACAGTTCTTTCAAAATGTTGTATATGAATGGAGTTTTACGTCCTACTCTTCTGAACCTTATGGGCTAATGAAGACGGACAATGCCATGCAGTTTGCAATAAGAGCAATTTTAGCCAGGACAGCGGCATTAGCCTACCCCTTCTGCGATTTCCAACTGTCGAGGGATTTTTAAACATGCACAGCCTCTACCGTACAGGGTTGTGGTTTATTGTCCCATCTGAACAACTAGACTCTTTTTCCATGTCATTCCCTCAAAATGTCATTATTAATACTAGAGGGAGTAATCAATTTCCTTACCACTGAACTCATGTCCTTGACTTTTGGAGTGGACTTGGATAATCATCCATGTTGTTTAACTGCTGTTGTTATACACTATATACCTTACACCAATGGGTTTTGGGGTTTTTTTTAAGATGTAAACTACGTTTCTGACATTATGATGGATTTTGCAGCTATATATACCAGTCTGAATTAAAGTCCTTTCATGGTTTCAAATAGCAAGCTGTGTAAGAATGAGATCATGTCTGAAACTTGGGAGGACTTAAAGAGCAAATTGCCTTTGAAGCTTATTATACATGTTCCATTTATTTTATTTCATTACATATGGACATGTTGTTGAATGTCTTGTATAAATTGTATTATGTTCCATATAGTCGTACTTGTTGAATAAAACATATGGCCTTTGAAATCATACAGCAATATGATAAAAAAAAAATGTCTAGTAAGCGAAAATGATAATTTGTTTGAAAGTAAGCTAGTGAACTTGCCTCTAGAATTAACCTTGGCATTTTCTTCATATAATAATTAGTTTTTTTTGGTTTCTGTGACATTTTCAGCAAAGTCTCCTTAACCCTGACCTATATTAACTGGAGTAACTGTTGTCTGATTATTGTTGGGTTATCTCCCTTTAGTCTTCAAGCCATTTACATGGTTTACTTTTGTTTACTCAGCTCCTGTCCATCACAGTCCAGATCCATTTTCTTATTGCATTGGCAGACTACAGTAATGTGTATATTTAAGATGATCCTAGGGAAACAAGATCTTTTATCACAAACATTCAATATGTGCATTATTTTTTAGACAGGCCCAGGCTAGTTTTAGGTCTATTACTCAAAATGAAACACATTCACTAATTTAGGATTAGGTAGAACAATGTGTCATTAGTCTTACCAGTACCACTATATTTGATTTGTGTCCAGGAAGCAAACTGGCTACTTTGCAAATGTAAATATAGAGATAGAGTTGAAACCACTCAGAGATTCAAGAGTTCTTTCCCATTAGTCTGTAAACCTCCAACCTGTTTGTTACAAGTCTGAGGTGAACATTCTGTTAATTTGTTTTGTTTAAGGGTGGAGTGAAGTAACATAGTAACGTCTCAAATTATCCATTATCTCTTTCAAATATCTGTACGTTATTATGCTACTTACTTACAGTCTTTACCACCTATATGGTAAATTTACTTCTTCATCATATAAGAATTATATTATAAAAAAAAATTTCTTCATTTTATATAAAATTTTCTCATACAATTTTTGGTTGGCATTTGAAAGTGGAAACATTGACACTGGTAAAGCCATGAAATCCAAGTTGTTCTAATCGAGTCAGTTGGTATATGTTTGTATTAACCACAATATTCTTCTAACAAACTGTAACAAACTGGTGTGTTGATACAGGATAAGTAAAGCTGTTGTGAAGATAGGTGAATAGTGGTTAAACTATGTCAGTAGTACACAGACGGTCTACAGTATATAAATAATAGTAAATCTTTATACCTGACAAGAATATCTTTAATGTATAATTTACTTGAAGGAATAAATTTTAATCTTTACCAGTAGACATAGTGGTATCTCTTGCCCTCTCATATCGGGTGTTGGCCATTGGCAAGAAAAGTAAATAAAAATGAATTTGTGCATAGCTCATTTTGTCTGCTAAGAGATATTACTTCATGTCTTCAGCTGGGAAAGAAGGACATGTCTGACATAATTTGTTGCTTTTCCACTCTATCCCTGTGTTATTTCAGACTTCTTGACAGATTACTGGCTGAACACTATCAGGAGCACTTCACTTTATATTTCATTTGAAATTTTGTAATGTGACATTTTTGCTTCAAATGGCTTACCTTTTTTCTGGCAAACATAACAGTTACTTTGCCAACCTCTCTTGGCATGCATGTGCATTTAAGTGGAGTCCTTAGGCGTTACTTTACAATAAACTAGATTTGCTTATGCAAATATAGATATAAATACTTCGTGTTTGATGTCATTGACTTTATAACAACTGTAAATAGGTCAAACAAGATTCAGAAAAAAATGCCTATGTTTTTGCCGTCTCAATTTATTTGCACTATAATTGACTCAGATCTTCTTTTGATAATAGATATTGCACAAGTTGTATTTTCTATTTTCTTTGAGTTTTTATCAAACAAATTAAAATCAGCTTCAAAATAAATAAAACAGCCGTCTCGCACTCGAAGAGAGTCCACAAGACACCTACTATATTTGGTTCATATATGAATAACATTTCTTAAAAGAATTGTGGATAAATATGTTATCGTATATTGCTGAAAAGTAGTGTGCTTGTCTCAATATTTGCTTATATTGTTTTTAGATTCCAATTATAAAGAGTAGATTAGACTCAGAATAACTCCAGTTGAGATTTTGTTCCAGACCTGTTTGATACATAGTGTCACTATATGACATATGATGATACAAAGTCTAACAAAATATTGTAAATAATTAATTAAGCAGTAGTATATTTTACTATTATACAGGTCACGTCTGGCTTTATTCAGGCAATGTATGATTATAAGTAATATGAATATAGAAAAAGTTGCCAAAATAGAAAGCATGGCCGTGTAAAAAGTTGGATGTGATGAAAACCATTAAAATGTAATGAAGAAGTTTAGCAAGATGGCAAATAAAAGATATGATCCTAATTATCCAATCTAGACCTGTTTTTATTCAAGTTGAGTTGTTATATGAAGAAGACCTCCCATGCTGGTTAATCAAGGCTTTTACAAGGTTTAACATTTTGTTGATATCTTAAATTGTTTATTAGAACAAAAACATCATTATTATTATAACATTAGACAGAATTATCCAGCATTAACATCAACATATATCCAGCCTTACCCTGTCTGACATTTATATAATTGATCTTAGAAATCCCTTTAATTGAATACAGAAATAGGTCTGAGGATACAGAGCTGGACATTCCGACTTTTAAGATACTGGTACCAAATCAACCATTAAGTATCCTGACCCCCTAATATACTACTGAGTTCATCAGTCAAATCTAAGAATGCTCTGCACAGCTTATATAGTTTCTGTAGACTGAATCATCTTCTATGTTCTGACAGTGCAAGTTAAAAAGTGATTGACATATCAATCTAATCAGGGTCAGGTAATTTGTTATTAACTGTTATTAAGTGTAATAAGCGTAATATTTAGTAAAATAACAGTATTAATCATAGGTGATAATGAAAATAGCAAATCAAACACTATATAACAGAAAGATAATAAGATTTTACTAAATACACCCATTGTTAGTGGCTGTTAAAATGCCATAAAGGATTTACATCAGACATGATATAAAGATAGAAGTGGATAATGAAATGAAATTGATGTCTAAATGGCAAGGACTGATAACTTGTACACTTATAGACATTGGTTGTATCAATTGTTATAAAGAGATGAGCAGAAGATTTACAGATTGAAGCAGTTTACATATAGTATCCTCTTGCATCATTCTATATACAGTACAAAGATATCTTTACTTTTATAATTGTGGAATTAAAATCAACTATTTGAGGCTCAAACAACAGAGGCCAAAATTGATATTCTTAACACTGCATATAGTTATTGAGAAAATGAAATATTGTTTTACCTCCTATTTTCTGTACCTGATCTAGCTCAGGTTAGCCAGTTTGCAACTTGGAATATTTTACCCGAATAGCTAATTTCCAACTGTTGTTGTTGGTGTGTAGCTGAAGATACCTAGTGTCCTATCCCAAGGACTAGATGTTTTTCCGTGTCAATCTCTTCGACAACCATTATTGTCACACTAAATGGTATTGCATCAGTGCGCAATGTGCTTCAGAAGTTGCATTTTAAAGTCATAGTATGATACTTCAGCAAGAAGAAAAAAACCACAGTAGTATAAAGCCAAGACCAGACTAGGAAATATATACTGGTAGTCATTTCAAAGAATGCAATGCAAAAAATTTGAAATGTCATGTTTCTCTAGGATGTCAAGGTCATTTATTTTTGCTGGACTAAACTTTGTATTCACCTGTTAATTCATCTCATTCATTAGAGGGTCAACTTCGTTCATGTTGTTTAAATCACGATTTTCTTTTCTCTCTCGGTCTCACTTATTTGTCTGTTTTAAAAAGGATTTAAAGAAGAAAGGGATGCAACTCTTTAGTATTCTAAACAGTCATTCTGTCTTAATCCCATTGATGTGAAAATAATTCAATCTGAAATCTAAATTTTAGTCATTTTTAAAAACAGCATTCCTAACCTTTGACAAAACTTTTAAATATTTAATGCGTAATTTTTGAATCTAGAAATGGTCAAATGGTTTTGAATGGACAAGTGACATTTTTATTTAGTTTTGCTTGACTGAGACTTTATTCTTTAAAGTTTAAATCAAATTAGAAACAAAGTTTATTGTATTTTATGGCCATATAAAATTTCTTACACCTTTATATAATCCTTTTGAGTTCTAGAAACTGAATTATAATTAAAATATATATGATAAATTCCTCTATTTCAAAAGTAATATATTTTATATCATAATTGACTCAGAGAGCAAATTATAATAAAAGTGCATAGATTGTTTAGCCCTATATCATCTTTTAAGCATCCTGAAACCTTTTTATATTTTGAAAAAAGCAACTATGCCCATGGAGTGAGCATCTGTGTTTAATTTAATTTATTTAGTGTTCAAATTTTAACAGAATTTACATTGGTTATTAAATTTGGGTGGTCTAAACCCTTCCTTTTGTATACACATGCAGATGCTATGTTATGAAAGAAGTAAAGAATGACATATTATGAGTAAACATTACTGTATGTGTTTATAGCTCTAGGTGATATTCATTTACACATTGGCTCGAGGTAATAATCATATTGATAAAGGATCCAGGTAATAATTGTATTCATAAGGCACAAGACCTAATCAAGTAAAATAAACTTGATAACCACATGCTGCAAGCTGTGTGTAGTAGTGTAGGGAAGGATTGAATTCCAAACTACCAGTCTGTCTTTTATAAACAATATATACAAAGAAAGCTTTTCTTATCCTTCTTTTTTTGTAACAATTACATTAATAACTTCAATTACACCATAAATTTCAGTTGTCAAATTTTGGCTTCTGCGAGGGTACTTTTATAAGACCTTTTGTTTGTGACAGGGATTAAAAAATTATTTTGAAAGATATCAGGTAACTAAGGCAAAACGAATCAAAATTAGCTTGTGAACGCAATAGAGACAAGTTTTCATCTGATTTGAATGAAAAATTGGTGTGAACATTTACATTGATGAGATATTGAGTTAGGTTAAAATAATGTTGAAATTTCAAACAGAAAATATACTTTAAAGTGGGTGTATCTTGCTAGACAACCACTTGTTACAAATTATTGTGAGTTATGGTGAAAAAGCTTTGTAGAGGTACAAAGAAAATTTCTACACTAATTCATTAATTGGGTGGTGCTAAAATTATTAACAATTATTTATTGTGTATTCACTCAAATGCTTTTGGCAAATTATTTCCTCTTTAGTTTGAGTGTTCATATGTATTTTATATAAAGAGTAATTTTTTATTCTTATATTTTCATGTTGGTATTGTGTATTTACTATTCATACATTTTCTATATATATAATTATGAGCACATTTCTTAATAATCTAATATTTGAATGCCTGCATTATTTGATTTATTATGTTGTGATTTCAATACATATTTATATGAATTTGTTTGTTTATATGTTTTATTAAGGCAGATGCAGGGAGGGCAGTTTGTTAAAGGTATATAATAAGTTTAATTAGGACTGTAATTATATGTTCTGGTATGTGAAATGACATCTGCCTGTACTAAAAAGTGTGATGACTTTATCAATTTATAGCTGATTTATAGTTTATTTTTAAACCATTCTGATCAACTTTCAACATCGAATTTATATCTTTAATTCAGATTAGAATAATTTCAACAAGGATTATGTTACTGCAATAAAACTAGAACACTGGAGCCTACTGTAGGAGAAAACCTGAATGAACTTTTTGATAATTTACCCTCCAAATTAAGTCAGTGATAGAGAAAACCCTTCAAAGTCCCAGACCAACCACACTGTTGAAAGCACTAACAACCTATATGAATAAATACTGAAATAAGGGCTTGGAAAAATATGAACAGCTCAAATTATTCAACCACTCAATCTACTTCTTATAAGAATTGACAAAATTCCAATCATTACAAATAATAACAATAGCTATTGATAACTATTTAGCCTGAGGTTTATAAATAGTTTAGACATCATGAAGGATGGTCATCTATTTACCATTAACAATACTGGGAATAGAATGTATTGAACAACCCTGAGATCATTTCAATATTGGAAAGATAACATACCAGTAGCTGAATTTATAGGGTGTAACTCATTGAATTAAATCTTGAATGGCTTACTTTCTACCAATGTTAATAAAGACAGGCTCAAATTTTCAGTGTTCAATGAAGAGAATTTTTCAGTCCTGCTTTCCATGTCAGCCTTCAGACTTGCATCAGAATTATAACACTACAAACTTTATAGTGGAATTCTAGAGAACCCGAACCAAAAATGTTCAGTCATGAACCATGCTGGAGTCAGTTGCATATAGTGATCCAGAAATGGAATGGATGGATGGATGAAATCTGAAGTGATTTTATAAGTATGACAAACTTTAGCATAATTTAAGAGAAAATCAAGCTGTGTGTTGTAATATTTCTAGATTTGACTATGTCAATCTTGTTATGAACAGGGTTAAGGCTTGTTTGATTCATTCAATGTTAAATTCAGAATTTGAAAAATTTGGCTAACATTACCTTAAAATCTCTTTCAATTAATTATTGGGCCTATCTATTATCATAACATATAATTTCTGCAATTCTACACAGATAGATATCTTGATCAAGCTTCCAACAATTTGAGGTTTTTGAAATTTTGATTGAATCTAGATTCGACTCTATGTCAATCAAACAAGTCTTAATACTATTATATGATGGATGACTGTAATGTGTCAAACTAAAATCAGATTGACTTTGTCTTAATTACTAAAGTGTTTGACATCTTAATTCCTACCCACTTTTAGTCCTACATGCTATATAGAGCTGTGCTACAAATGCAGATCCAATCTAGTTTATTTATTTAACTGTTGTTATTGCACACTGTACAGGGTCTGCCAGTCTCAGAAAGATTTGTTATAGGCTGCTCGTGTTGAATGTGCTCAGAGGGAAAACTTGTCAAACTGCACATAGATGCCTATCTTATAACCAATCAGGAGCAGGAAAAACTTTCATTATAATAGTGTTAATGACATAGCTTCCATAAAAATCTACAATTCTACAAGCTGGTCTTCAGCTTATACTCTCGCAAATTTATAAATGATTATCTGGCATATACTTAGACAATGACCTCTGTTCTGTCCGAACTTGATAACTTCGTATCACTAGACACACCTAAGATCAAAAGAGATCAACCTGGTCAACAATGTCATGATTTTTTGTAGTAAATCAAAATAAATCAAACTGGAAATAGGATCCCATAAATTACACCTTAGTTCTAGGTTTTTATGATTCTATAACTGGGTTAAGCTAAGACTTAGTCTTCAATTGACTCATGTTGAATTGGGTCAAGTAAGGCTAATCTGATATCTGTCCAGATTGTTTTATCTATTATGGTAAGAATCTGTTTTTTTATGACTTGTTTCAGGTGTTCTGAAACATAATCTGAAACTTTGTTTTATGTCATTTTCTGGGTGATGTCAAAAAAATGATAGTTGTGAGTGTGAAAGTTCTATGACTTAACAACTATTTATTTAAATTTAGTTTTGATTTGATGCACTTGAATATCTGAGAACTCTATCATCAACATACAGCAGTGCAACAATAAGGGTAGAAAATTAAAAGATAGCCTAAAGATTTGTCTAAAATCACACTGTAACTATAAAAATCATACACAATAGTAGAGCTATCTTTGTAGACTTTCATGCATTTCCTATCAGCTAATCTATGCTGAAGGCTTGAATATTTAAACAAAGGGTAGAATATTTTACTCAGTTTATCTTCTTCTATTATCTCTGTCCTGTGGTAAAACAGGAGATTTGATCCGAGAGAGGTATTGATAGACTATTGATGTATATACTTTACAATGATAAATAAATCATACTGAAATTATACACTTAAAATAAAGAAATGCTTCATTGATCAGTGATAACTTTGATTTCAAGTATTTAATATCTTATAAGTATTTAAAAAAAAATAAATACCCCTTATGTATTTGAAAATGAAGAAAATTCAACTTTTTTTTTAAAACTCAGGTTTTCTTTTGAAAGATTCATATTTCTTTGAAAGCAATAAAATCAAAGTGTTAAAATCATTGGCATATTCTTGTTTATGTTACAAAGAATGCTTCAATGATCAAATAAATTCAATGATAGAAAATAGTTCAGATTTTCTTTCCATTTTCAAATATATTTTAGAAATTGAGGAGGAGAATTCTTAAATCATAAAAAGTAAAAGTTTGTGAATAAGGCAGATTTTATTACTTCTATTGTTCAAAGAGTTACCTGTTACGAGTTACCCCAAGATATCTAATGATGCTGAGGTGTCCAGGTGATCTTGTATCTATTTATTATTTACAGATCACATGCTATTAACATCATTACCTTCAGATACAAATTGAAACTTGATTGATCTTCCCACATCATTAGATATCAAATTTAAGTATCTGGGAACACCTGAGACCACTTTTCACTTGTTTATTTTCAATCCCACCCCTGCTGTTTTAACAACATACCATGTTAGATATAGTGTAAAGGATTGAGGTGGGCTCAATAGATATTTAATACCAATAAACACAGTATAAAACTTTACTGTCTGTTTTATTGGATGTGAGCGGATAGATAATCAACTGTTTCGATCCCATTCATAACCAAGAAATTCCATTTAAACAATAATAATTAACAGTTCAGAGTATCATATGATAAGATACAGAAAACAGCTCTGATTGCTTACCCGGTACATTAATCTGACATGCTGTTTCTTACAATGATTACCATAGGAAAAACTATATTTAATGCTAACCAGAAATAACTGTTCAGTTTGGTTGACACTCTGTCTATAATGCTTTTCATTTTAACTTGGGTTTATTTAATAAAGGTAAAAACAAAAATAGGTTAAGACTAATATCTACAAAATTGTGGATGACTTTACAGTTCAGGTCAAGCTCAATGCAGCAAATTGAATCTAATGTCATGCAATATTTGCCTAAGAAACATTCTGCCAAAATATATTTGTTAGAATTTGTAACTTTAAGTACATTGTTTCTTTATTTTTCAAATAAAAACCTGTACAATGATAGTGTGTGACAGGTGGTTCAAAGGATTTCTACACAAACTTGGTTCCTTAAGAGTTATTATTGTGTGACCGAACCAAACATTTTCAATTTTTTTTGTATCTATAATTTTTTAGTTGAAGGCTTTTTTTCATAAAAATATTGTTTTATTCTTTTGTTCTTGGACATGTAAAACGTTAATGCATTTAATCTGTGGATTGGCAACAATTATTCAACAATTTAATGACAAAACAAAAATGCAATGTTCAATGTGAAATCTATCCATTAATATCGCTTTCTTGAATTTAAGATAAACTTTTTGATTTTATCATTTATTTTGATGAGATCTTTGACAAGTTTTAATTTTTTGAAGAACAGGTTTTGAGTTGTTGCCCAAAAAAAAAAATTTACACGTAAGCACAAATAGATGCTGCAAGTATTTTTTGATTTGAAACGTAATGTGATCATTGATAATGTATCCAGTAAGTAACATTTCCAGAGTATTAAATAGAAACTTAACAGATTAATTACTATGATTGGTATTGCTGCTGTGTGACCATCAGCTTATTCAACTAATATAGTAGATTTTTTACAATTATTGCACAAAGGTTGGTCAATATTAACCTGCCTTACAACAAGAGCAACAGATACAATTTTAATCTTGTTGATAAGATTGCCAGGTACACCTGTAATTAGATTGTCCATCCGTGAATCAAAGGTAAATATTAAAGAGATAATGATATAATATTGTATGAGTTATGTAAGAGAACATGTTGAGTACGGTAGGATCTTTATTAACTAGCCTCTTGTCTTAATCAACCCTTTATGGTCCAGAAAATTTGATGCAAAACTCCATTTCAATCTGATCAACATGAAGCTTTCCATATTGTTCACTGATGTTATACTCTTTACAAACCATTATTATTACCTTGATCATGAAGTACTTATGCTCAAACCAACATCTTTTAAAATCTTTATATATTCAATGCCCTAGAGCTAGATATACTATGATCTAGAAGTACTTTGGACCTTTAAAATTCTTCAACCATCCAAAGTCCTAAAACTCTGTGTCGTACTTACCAGAAGTATCTTGTTAAACAACCTACTTAAGCTATGGTTGATAAATGATGTTTCACAATCTGAAACAATAGATTTGTCTGAGTTAAGATTTGTTGAAATTTCCAATTTTTTGATTTTTAGTATAAGTCAAGCAGTGTGCTATGACTGAAAATTTTCTACTTAAACTATTTAATCATTGAAAAAATTTGTCTCCGTTTCTTATTAAACTTAGGACTCAAATCCCAAGCTGTTTACAATAATACTTAACAGAACAGTGGTATCTACAGTCTGTTGATTCTCATCTCTAATCCATTACAATAAGTGTTACGGTTTTTAGAGAACAACTTATAATGAATCTGTTTACAAATATTTCAGTCAGAAAGTTACCCAAAATGATTGATGACTTATTAGATCGATTAATTGCTGTTGTTAATTGAGATGATAATTAATGATGTAATATGTTAATGATGAATAATTAATTATCACAATTATCATGCCATCTTTTTATTGTCATTATCATTTAATTCAGAATTATCATCTATAGTATTGGCAATTTGATTAATTCTCACTAAGTATGATTTCATGTAGAATTGTTCTTATCATTGTCATTAAAACTACTCTCTGATGGAACCATGGTTCATTTTATCCAAATATATCTGAGGTTGTGTATTTTCATACCAATAATATGACTGTTGACTGTTCAATTTTACAAAGCAAATGATAAACTGACTATTTAGTATTGTGATGCTTGGTCAGTTGATATTGTGTGATTGTGTGAACAAGTATGATGAATGGGGTTGTGGTTTAGACAGAATCTATTCTTTGTTTAATGGGTATGCAATGTTTCTATAATAATGGAAGAACATTCTGTAGTGTTTCAGGCATGAATACATAGTAATTTACAAGCTAAATTAGCATGACATATACTACTATATGTCAGTGATGTGGATGAATAAATTTGCTTAACTCTTATGATGCACGAAGTTCACAATACTAGTCCTTATATTAATATATATAACAACTGAATGTAACAATGATTGGATATAATTGTTCATGATGGAATGAATTGTATGATAAAATCATATCTTCTGTATCAAATTAATATTCTAGATTGTAAAAATAGATTACTAAAATTTTTTAGTTCCATATCATTGCATCAGTATTAATTTGTTTTGTATTTTTGTACATTATTATTATATTTATGATAATAATTGAAATAAAATATTAACAGAACCTGAAATATAGTGTAATTCTGAGTTACAAGCTAGGCAATCTTTAAGGTCCAAACAGAAAAAAGTGGTTTAGTGTAGACAAAATTAGGCAATGTCCATTTTGATTAATGCTTTAATATTCATATTCTTCTAATTTGTCAATATATAGTTTAAGGAAAATGTTGTTGGTATTCTCTTACATTCTGTATGCTTCATTGCCAAAATAAATGTAGTTTGTTTATCAAAATTTATTGTATACATTATTCATATATATAGACTGCAAGGCATAAATATTTAAAAATAAATAAACTTGCTGATTTGAATGAATATTCAATGTTTGCATACTATACAGTTATTTTAATTAGAAAACTTAAATATTATAGTTAAGTTAAATTCTAAAAGGTTAATATTTATATTGAAATATTTAGATGTGTTCATCATAAATCAAGATTTTAAATATCAATGAAAATTACTTTCCCACAAGTTTAATTAATATTCTTTTTATGATGAAACAAAATTAATAAATACCTGACATAATTCAAGGATGAATAAATTTCAGTTATTCATTTATTTAATTAATTCATATAGAAAACAGAAGTTATCGTCATTGGATATATTTTCATTCTTTTACTGAATTTGACCCAAATGTTAGTAGAGTCTCTTAAATGAAAGGTTCATGAGGTCTTTGAAGACTATCTGCAAGGCATAATAATTTAGAACACAAAAGTCACAAATCTTTAAAATACTATTTATCATTACATTGAGAGGCTGTTTCTATCCCTTGGAACTTCTCTTTGTAATGAGAACAATCTTCTTCAAAATACAGATTTATTAGGTCTCTTTACAGAGCTGAAATTAGTCTAGTAAAGTAAAAATCGGTTATCAGTGTACATTAATACTGTTAAAAATGTTATTTTTCTACCTTCAGTCTGAAAACAGCACCTGAAAATTTCACAGGTAGATGAGAACAAGTTTCTGTTTAAATATTCTTCACTAAGAATGTATTCTATTTGGGTGATTCATAATGTAGATAAGGGAGGATTTTGATCTTTAAAACAATTTAACCACCTTACTAAGATGTATTGTATCATTTCTTCCTCTCTATAAATGTTAATTAGCTCTCAAGATCGTTCAACTCTTATAGCTCTGAAACTGTTTCCCAAATATCATATTAATAAAATATTGTAAGGCTAGAAATCAATGTGTCAACAAATTAATGCGACATGGGGTATAGAGACTAAAATGCGAGTACAAATTAATGCGATCCGCGATAGGTGTCGCATTTTTTAATATCATCCAAATTCTAAAGTGCTTAATGAATGAAGACATGAACAATGAGAGATTTTATCTTTAAATAGTCAAGTGTGAAAATCTCTTGTTTTTTTAACGCCATTGATTACTAATCAGTTTCAAATTTAGAGATAATTACCTAATTACTTAATCCCGCCCGGTCTCAATTTAAATACTACATATCGATGTTCACTAATGTCAGCCATATTTGAACTCCATAAACTTCACTTGGGAATATGTATTTAAAAATGCGGATACAAATTAATGCGATCGAGAATAGGTCGCATTTAACGCATTAATTTCTATCTCGCAATAATTTGTAGCCTTACAGTATTGAATGAGTATCATTTCCCCCCAGAGATTAACAATAAACAACTTTTAAAGAAAGCTTAAATCTAGTGTTTGTTTCATCATAAATATTTTATGCCATTCAGAGATGTTCTCTTTAACAGCAAATTTTCTTTGATCTTTTTATCCAATGCTTATCTTGAATGGAATCTTCAGAACTTTTAATTCTGGTGCTAAAATGCTGATGTCTGGTAGAAAAACATGACTTCAGTGCACATCAAAGGCGTGGAATTCCACTAGTTCAAAGAATTGGAACATTTTACATTTCCCTTGCATGTTGAGTGTTTTTAATTCATTGTTATCAAATACCTGTGGTTAAAATGAGATAAGAAAATGAAAGAAAAAAAATCATTTCAATTCATTTGATCATTGAGGCGAAGATTTGACACTGTTTAATAGTCCTCATTATCCAGTCATGTTGATTTTAGTGTGTGATCATTGAACCTTTAAATATTTCCTTTGTTCTTTGTCAGTGTTATTAACTAGAACTAAAGGACTGGATAATATTGTAATTAATCAAGTATCAATTACTGAATGAACTTGACAATAAGTTTAGGGACTAAAATTGGTCCTGATCAACAAATACATTATGGTCATTGATAGGATCAGTCTTAGGTTAGTGTCCACAAATTCCCCTCATTCTTGAACCTTTATTGTGAGACCTGATACGATTAGAAATAATATTGTCTTCAAATCTCAGTATTTGACTATGGATCAAATAAAGAATACAGCATACCACTTTTTATAAAGAAAATCAATAGACCATTCCTGACTGCAACTGTCAATAGTTACACCTCACATATAGAACTGATAATTTCAATAGATTCATCCTTTATTTATCTTCACACTGCTTGTCTGCTCATCACACAACACTTTGTTTAATGAAGACATTTTCTCAGCTTTTTCACAAATTTTAATAGCCTACACATTCGGGTGTATAGGTACTATTCATTGACTGTTCTTCAAGTTCTAGTGTATATACCTTTTATTATTCTTGTGATTATTGTACGGCATTATCAACTGTATTCACCAGTTATTGAGCAGCTACTTAATGAAATAGTCCAGACAATCACAAATATAATTGATATCATTGGGATTAGCCGTTGACAGTGGAAAGATTAAGTTATAGACAATGTATCCTAAAGGATTATTTCTGAAATATTGAGTAGGAAAGTATATACTGAGGTATTAATAGTTTTTGATGGCTGAAAGATCAAGTTTATTAGAATATAAAGTACCTTTGATTAAATTTTGGAAGTAGGACATATGAAGTATAATTGGTTACTGTAAGGCTAGAAATTAATGCGTCAACAAATTAATGCGACATGGGGTATAGAGACTAAAATGCGAGTACAAATTAATGCGATCCGTGATAGGTGTCGCATTTTTTAATATCATCAAAATTCTAAAGTGCTTAATGAATGAAGACATGAACAATGATCAAGATATTTTTAACGCCATTGATTACTAATCAGTTTCAAATTCAGAGATAATAACCTAATTACTTAATCCCGCCCGGTCTCAATTTAAATACTATATATCAATGTTCACTAATGTCAGCCATATTTGAACTCCATAAACTTCACTTGGGAATATGTATTTAAAAATGCGGATACAAATTAATGCGATCGAGAATAGGTCGCATTAAACGCATTAATTTCTATCTCGCAATAATTTGTAGCCTTACAGTACCTTTTAATCCAAGAAAGTATGTTAAAGTGAGAAACAATATATTAAACCAAGAATATGGGCTAACCCTATTAAACACCCTATAACACTGTGTGACTAGCTTATTAATTTAGAAACTCTTTGAGGAAAGTTTGCAAGGTTAGTTATATGATCATAGAGAATTTTGAGAGGAATGTGTCAGATTATTGAACAGAGAAGGATCAACGTCTTAAACAGGATCAACTTCTTAAACTTCTATGATATCTTTGCCAATTTAAAAATAGAATAAAGTGTGCACTATTTGGCTACAAGACATGTTATTTATATTGATCTCAAATGGTGTATGTAAATCTATTCCTAGTTGATTTTGATTCTTAAAAAGGAAACAAACAGTGTAATAAATGCAAAACAAGTGCCAAATACAATACTAGAATTAAGATATTTTACATCTTGTTATCTGTACAATTTTAAGAGGTTTCTCAGAGTCGTCAAGAAATTTAGGATTAAAAAACATTTAAAGGAAATATTAAAAGTTTTTGTGTAGATGCCAGAATATTTTTTGTGTCCCCTCACGTTTTATTGCTATTGACTCATTTGAAAATTGATATATATAGTAAGAAAGACTATTTTTAAAGGTGTTAGAATTTTATCACTTGTAACACTTGTTACAGTTTTTATACTGGGTGTCCTCCTGAGAATCCAACAAGTTTTCAACAACTTGACACACATGACTATGGTTTTATTTAAAGAATAACACATATAGTAACAGAAACTATTTTAAATGTGTTATGGTATTTCCCATGGTATAACAGAACTATCTATTTACAACTATCAACAATATCAACTATCTGCGCTAACTATTTTAATTTTTTCTTTAAATCTAAGTTTTTGTATTGAGCAAATCACTAAGTGTGCTTGACATTTGGTTACTTTGGTATATTTACATTTGAAACTTATCCAGTTCGTTCGGCAAGATTTAAGTAAATAAACTAGATGTAATTGTCTGCATGTAATTGAAACTGTAGCCTCTGAACTCCGTTCGTCAAATTAGCAAGTTGGCAAACAATTATTTAGGGTGAATTGGTTACAAGATGATAAAAAGTGTCGGATCAGCGTACGATAAACTGTGACAACCAACCTCAAGTTAACAGAAGGGGAATTGAACTGATTGTTAATTTCTGATTTAGATCTCCATTGTATGAAATGTGACAATGTTTTTAGTCGGGACTCACTGGACTACAACATACTAGATAGAGTAGACACCTTTTTATAACTGTACCACATACTTTAATTTGATTGTGGTATGATTTGCTGTGAAAACTTCTAGCTATCAAATAAAATTATGACTTAGTATCTACCACATTAAATAAATAGTATTTTAGTAAGATGTGTCACTCACTGGAATAATTACTGGCTTATAGAGTAGTATAAACTGCACTCCAGGATTCTATTTTTGAATAACAGCAGCTATAAAGAGACTCTAGATTGTGATTTTCTGATGTTGACTTTGTGAAAAATTGTAGATGTGAAAATATAAGTAAGGAAAGCAATAGTATAGAGAACAATATACCTATCACTTAAATCATTTAATTTTATTGGACCTTGAAATAAACATTCAAAAAAAGCAAATTCAGTGACAAATTACAGTATAAAATTGTCAAAATCAAAGTCAATTGATCAATTTGGGGTTAAGTTGTCAAATTCATTCTTCAAAATTTTGATTTCAAGCTGTTAAAATCAATCCTGACGAAAGGAGGAATTTTGATACTAAAGATCCTAACATTGGAATGAAGTTGAGTTATCCAAGGATGAATTATTGATGTGACAAGTGTTATAGATATACAGCCTGTATAATCTGATAATAACTGGTGTATTAAACTATCCCAACAAGATAACAAGGATTAGACTAGATTGTCTGTGATTGGTTCATTACCTCTACCAATAATATCTACTACCTATTACTCTAAACTACCTTACGCTCTGTCACTCATTTCTACGTTTGCCCCTGAGGTCATCTAGTCAGTATTCAATACCTGTAACATTGACTCTAATTGTGTATGGGCTGTGACAGTAGTCCTGATCAACTAGACTACTACAATATATTACATTGATTTTTACCTCATGCAGACGTTTTTTTCTGTTGGATATTTGAGGAATCTGGAAAATAAAATACTAATTTCTTATTGTGTATGGTTGTGACAGTGTTAATAGTCAGGATTAACTAGACTACAATATATTGGATATGGTCTTGAATATGTGGATACTTTAGTTTTACTTTTATGAAAGATAGGAAAGTTTTTTGAAAGATTTGCGTTTTTATTCAAGAATCACTAGTCTATATACTTCCAGCTATATAGACCTATTTGATTGATTTAATCCATGCAGATGTTTTTGTCTGTAGGGTTCTTTAAAACAAGGAAATCTGAGACTTGCTTTCTTCTGGATTTAAAAAAACAAGTTTTTGAATTGTGAATAAGCTGTGACAGTGTCAATAATTAGCATCTACTAGACAATACTGTACAATATATAGTTGAATATAATATACTGATATTGATTTTAAATTCATGCTGGATACATGCTATTTCTTTTATTCAATGATATAGTTTTTATATACCACAACTTAGGAATGAAGGAAGATTTTTAAAATTGCTATTGTTATTTTGATACTTGTATTTTTGGTCTAGTTCATGCACAACAGGAGCCAAAGATAACAGTAAACTTGGGTATTGAGCAATGTTCAAATATCCCCAACGCAGTTTCTTGTATTTGCAATGTATACAGTTCGGCAGTAAATAACATTGCATAGAATTGGATTAATTTCGGAGACTAGCTGTCCACTCCTACATGATTTTTACATGAAAAGTATTCAAAAGATTGTTCAGAATAAGTGAGATTCCACATGGATCATGGAAAATAAACACAGTATTTTGAGAAAAATATCATTTTGTTATATTTTGTAATATAAATGTAATGGACTGTGTTTTCATCTTCTAGAAATCTTATGTTTAGGATGACCATATGTGACATTTTTCTATTTCAATATTTAGATATTGAGATAAACATTCAAAACTGTGTCAATTATAGAAAGGAGCTATTCAACTGCATACAACCAGATATTCGGAGCTGTACAAATTTTTTTTAATTGTGCATGGGAAATAATTGTTTTGTCACTAACTGAACAAGAAAATAAAAAATTTACAATTAGAATTGGATTTTAATAAAATTCTTCTGCTTATCAAAGTGATTGTGATTTTGCAATATTCATTGGCTAAACAGTGCACGCGAGCAAATATTGATTATTAAGGATATCACAGAGGTACATCATTTTACAGATTCTTTAGTGCTTTTGTTAAAGTCTAAGAACACCTACTCTGCTGTGTGGTGTTCTCAAGGTTTTTATCAGTTAAAATGATAGAATGATGAAATGGTCATATTCTGGAACTTCTCTCAAGGATGAAAAAAAGGTAAGAAGACTTGATATTGGTACTTTTAAAATCACAATGATGTAAAAAGTCACACAGTGAATATATTCTAACTTTCAAAATCACTGTAGGGTGATTTCTAAAATTCATGTTTATCTGTATATGTATGTAAAGCAAATGTTTCCAGTAATTTCTTTTTTAATCAGTATGCAGATTGTAGAGGTCAATGTATCTTCTTGTTTACTTCCTGGTGCTCTGGGTATGATATTGTATGAATTTGAGTTCCAGTTAAATATACAATATTGTGGGTAACTCCAGCAAGCAGGGTTATTTTACCTATTCAGAACATCTGATGCTACTACACAGTTGAGTTTGTCCATCTGGGATTCCTTCCGAGATTCTTGTATATTTTCTATTCTATTTTTTTAAATGAAGAAATAAATAGAAGTAAATTGTTAACTGTGGAAAGTTTGAAGGACAGGAGTATTAGTCTCCTTTATTTCTTTTTCCATGGGTTAATGGAAATAAATTGAATGGAAACTTCTTTAAAATAAATGGAAATTTCTTTAAACTTCACAATCATTGTTTTTTGATAATTTCCTCTTTGCTTCTGCTTAAATCTGAATTATTTATTCTTAGTTGGTGATTAAAGGAAATTACCAAGACGCAATTCAGTGCTTGTTATAAAACTTGTTGTAAATGACATAAAATATTATCAGAGAAGCTGATATAATAAGAGCTCTGGGCAAATCAGATGGAATAATAAACCAAGGTCCATTTGTTTTAATACTGTGCATGATTTTTCACAGTAACTTATTGAAATAAAGGTGCATAAGGTTGAGATTCCAGCAAAATTTCCTTCATTGCACAGACATTGTCTAGTAGTTAAAATGGTTAAGAATAACTTAAATATTAAAAAAAGCGTTGTTAGCCAATGCATAGATGTGAACTTGGAAGTTAAAAGTGTTAACAAATATGTGATAATTGAATCCATCTGTATTGTGTGGCAAATGGAATTCCGTAACTACATGCATTGTGTCAGGTATAAAATGTCTTTCATTTTGCAATTAAGACCACTTGCAATAGGCCATTATAATAATTATCGGCAATTCATGAACTCATTTGCTAGATCTGATATGCACTGATAATCAATATTATATTATACACTTTTTGTAATAGATGTAGTTGAATAAGGTTACTAGGTACAATGAAGGAAAAAGCTGTGATTTATTATAGGTTTCTCTCTATCTAAGTGTGATCTGTTGTTGTTATAGATATTGTAAAGTTTTTATGTGTACCAAGAACATCGCAGTCACTTAAAATTACAATTAATATCCCAAATTCCTTTAGCTATTTTTATCAGTTTTGAACCCCAAATATGCCCTGATACGCATTTATAAGCTTAAATAGAAGATGAGTTAAGGTCTAGTGGTATCATTGACTATTATTATGACAAAAAAGAATTGAATTTGAAAAAAGATCATTTATACAATTTTTGTTTTTATGACACTTACATTTCCCCTTAAACTACAGAACGCTAAATCACACTTGAATATTGCCGCCAGAATTCAAATCAAAATGCTAGATGTAAGAGAAGACTTTATTAATAATATATTAGTTTGATTCAAGTATTGTAGGTAGTCTTTTATTAGATATAACTGATTAGATACATAGATACTGTAAAAAATGGATTGTGTGATTTGCCACATTGCCATCTTCTTATTATGATTCTAAACTGATGACAAGAATACCTCAATAAAAAGTGAGAATATAATTTTGTAACAAGATTTATGTTACTTATACTTCTTCATTTTATATTATATTAAAATTAATTACAATGCTAGCTTTATATGCCAATCAAATTATAGAAACTAGTTTATCATGGTTAACATTTAGTGAACAGGACCTTGATGATAGCTTAAGTAACCTAAAGAGCCATATTTTATGGTAGGCAAGTGGCAAAATATAACTGAAGTAACCTAACTACACTGTCTGTCATTCATATAGTCATTTGTAAAAATTATCTTGTGAAAAAAACTAAGATGAAAAGATATGTGAGATGTTATAAAGGAGATCAGTTATGTCTTGTCAGCTAGCTGAAAACACCATTTATCTTGAGTTTATTAACAAAAAAACTTGAAAGTTGTAGAAAACTAGCACATTTATTAATTTTATTACAAATAGTGTTCTTTATAAGCTATGACTTTAATTTTTTGTCAAATTTACATACTCAAAATCTTTTATAATATGTATGTACTTTTGTTAAAAAGTAGATTATCAGACCTTTGGCTTTAGATTATAAATGCATATTGTCTTTGTGGCTGTCTGATAATCTATTCCATTATATGAAGGAGTATTTTCTATCTTGTGAAAGAAACAGTAGACAGGGCCAACACTCAAAGGTATACAAATTATGGCATCAATTTGAGTTGTGTGAGAGTTCGTGGTACCCAGTTCTTCCCTTCTTTTTTGTTGAGTATCTGTGTGATAGGTAACATCACAACCCTTGTCACTGAATTTGTCTAAAAACCAAACAATATTGGCAAGTTTCCCATTAATAAACATTTCACATTATGTTGAGAAAAGAAAAAAAGGAGAAAGAATAAATTGTTTAAAAGGCTAGGGCCATTACCAATTAATTGTGAAAATAATCTATCCAAAAACAACAATAGAGCTAATACACTCACCTTTCTATGTCTAGTGTTGTTAACTGTTGGCCGATATAGAGGGCAGGTATTAAGGTAATAAAGTGTATTAAAGGCATAAAGTCGTCTAAATATTGACCTTGAAGAGCAGTTATATGTCATTTTCATCAATCTATATCACTTTTCAGTATTAAAATCTGGTGTTTTGTTTCTCTAATGCTAGGGAAGCTAATACCATTGTCATATATTTAAGTATTTAAGATTATTGAACAGATAAAATCCTCTAACTATTTGGCATATTAAGATTTTGTTCTACTAGACATTTAACATTATATAAAATAGATATATCAAAAATACATTACAGAATTATAGCATACAATACATATGTAACCAATATAAAATCATTTGTTTATTGTATACACTGACAATGTTTGTCTGAACAATTTAAGATAAATTTAGAAGACATAAAAAAGGATTAAATCAATGAACTTGAATTTATTACAAATTGTGTACAAGTTTTTATTTGAATACATGCATTATGTTTACCAATTTAAACTTGTATTGTTTTGTTATTGCCATAGTTAGAACAGGCTGACCTTACATTCAGTCTTGACAAGTTGATTATGTCATGACAGAAAATATCGAGTTTATATTCATACAGGACATATTTATTGTAATGAACTTATTCTGTGAATTAACAGAAATATTTTGCTATTCTTTAAAAGTTAAACTATAGCAAATATTGAGCATAAATTTCCTCCATTGCACGCACATGATGTTTCAATTAGTGCAAAAATCAAGATGTAAACCCATTTCATTTCAATAGATTGGGTAGAGCTATGTCTGTCATTTCCAATTTCCTTCATTACACACTGCCTGGTATTTCCCTCTTCATACACACTGCCTGGTATTGCCCTCTTCATACACACTGCCTGGTATTGCCCTCTTCATACACACTGCCTAGTATTGCCCTCTTCATACACACCTGCCTGAGTATTGCCCTCTTCATACACACTGCCTGGTATTGCCCTCTTCATACACACTGCCTGGTATTGCCCAGTTCATACACACTGCCTAGTATTGCCCTCTTCATACACACTGCCTGGTATTGCCCTCTTCATACACACTGCCTTATATTGCCTCTCATACACACTGCCTAGTATTGCCCTCTTCATACACACTGCCTGGTATTGCCCTCTTCATACACACTGCCTGGTATTGCCCTCTTCATACACACTGCCTGGTATTGCCCTCTTCATACACACTGCCTGGTATTGCCCTCTTCATACACACTGCCTGGTATTGCCCTCTTCATACACACTGCCTGGTATTGCCCTCTTCATACACACTGCCTGGTATTGCCCTCTTCATACACACTGTCTGGTATTGCCCTCTTCATACACACTGCCTGGTATTGCCCAGTTCATACACACTGTCTGGTATTGCCCTCTCCATACACACTGCCTGGTGTTGCCCTCTAGATACACACTGTCTGGTATTGCCCTCTTCATACACACTGCCTAGTATTGCCCACTTCATACACACTGCCCTATTATAAAACACTGCCTGGTATTGCCCTCTTCAGTTTAAACTCACATCATTTAATTTGATAAAATTGAGATGTGGATTATTACAATGAAATGAATAACTACCTGAGGCTGGCCTTTTCAGAACATTTCCCCAGGTGTATGGTTATATCTTTCTTATTATTATATATAACACTGTAAAGTCAATATGTACTTCAAGTATAATTGGGATTTCTTGAATATATCTATATATCCACCTTCAAGTGGTTGTATAATAAAATCTTATTTAATTTTATCAAAATATTATCTTAGTCCTGTTGAATCTTTCATTTCCAGTAGAATATATTACCATATATACAGCTTCTGAACTATTTACAAATTTTGTTACGATTTTTTAATTAGGCCAAGAGTAGGTTGTAGTAAAATCTTGCTGGAATTTATTCATATATTATAAACTTAGTATTTGTTACAACAGACATCTTCCCAATGTCAAGTTACTATAATAAACATACTGCTGGGTTTAATCTGGTCTTTTAAAGTATTTGACTCAAATGTTAGATTCGAGTCAGCAGGCTGTACCACTTGACTAATAACAAACCTAATTAATCACAATGTTATTTGTTTAATTAACAATCAATGTTTAAACAAGCCTCATATTTCATAGAATTAATAATTACATGACATGTCAGTGTCATATTGTCATGATATTGTTGTTATTGTCATAAATGAAATGTCATATGATATGTGTCCAGTGTATGTAATTGACATTGACATCTTCAAGATATGACCAGATGGATGTATAGATAAAGATACACTAAAACAAATTAAAAAGAATGCATCAAACTGAAATAAACATGCAAGGCCTTACCTATCTGAACCATTTGACTCTCTTTCAGTGTTAGTCCTTCTGCCAGGCATCATTTAGAGTTACTGTGGCTAAGTGATCAAGATGCTCATTCTCTTATATAAATATGAGATTTTCCAGCCAGGTTTCCCCCTGTCAGGACAAGAAGGCTGGCATAAGACAAGTGTTCTAAAGGTCTGGATTGGATAATAAACAGAGGAATACTGGCTATGCACTTTAAAACATTGCTGGACGGGTGGAATTTTAGAAAAGATTATACATAAGTTGCTGTCCTGGTAAAATTTCTAGTTTTTGGTTCTGAATATATATCAATTTATTCTGGACCATTGCAAGTTATGCGACACTATTAGTACTTATCCATAGCCTAGTATATTACCTTACATTCCTATATATTGTCTATGGATTCAGGTATGCATATCTAATGAATTACTATTCTATATGGTAATTTGAGTGCTAAATAATCAGAAACTGTGTCAATTGAAATTCCTGGGTAGATGCACATCTTGATTGCTTTATGGTTTTCAAACAAAAGCACAGTATTTAGTGAAGACTTAATTTTGTTGAACAGAATATTTCTGATATGAGTTGATTGTCTATAATATCGAAATATTTGATTTTGCAATCATAGCTCCTTCCATAACATTTTGTATTTTCCCATCATCTAGTCTTATCTTTGTTGTAGAATAATTCCAGAGACGATGGTTATCTCAATTTTCTGCAACAATGTTTTAAGTCAGTTGATAAATTGACCCTTTTAAGTCATCTTCACCTTGACAATAGGATTACTCCATTTCAATTGACTGAGGGATTTACACTTTTAACAGCTGGGGGACGATAATACATTGAAAAACACTAAATATCTTTCATAAAACAGTTAAGCAAAGGGTGGTTATTGTTACTGAAATAACTTCAAGTGTTTCTATTGTTATTCAAGATACTTAACAATATGGTTGGTTATAACAAAACAGCTTAAACAGGAAATGAAACATCTTTTTCAATCTTTACAAAAAGTTTGTCGTTGACATGCGGAAATTAAGATGATTTCTTTAAAGGTGTAACCTCAAGGAAAAAAGATCTGGGCTTAAATCCTTGGGAGAATGTATTGTTGCTATTCAAATTAAATAAACTTTTATCAGAATAAAAAGTATAATATTATGGTTTAATTATTGTGTTTTTTTAGGTTAATAACTCTGTTAATAACTTAGGTCCAAGGAGTCTATAACACTCAACTGAAGTACATATCAATTTTGGTCCATCATTGCTTGCAAATTTAAAAAAAGGGCCTAAGTGAGAAAGTGAACGTCTTGATTTTTCAAATTTTTATACTGAGTTAAGAATAAAAGATCATTTCTTTTTGAATGTTATATTTGAATATGTTTTTAGGGTGTTTATTTTCACAGCAGTCTCTATCCATGTGTCACAGTCCATGGGGGGATAAGTAAGGGACTGTCAACTTAGAAAATACAAGTGTCATTCTCAGGGCTACTTCACCCCTGTCTTAATATTGTAAAAAGATACAAGTCCTAGGCAGTAATTTGATACACAGAGGTAGTGAAGGGGAAAATGTTTGAGAAAGTGTCCATGTGATAGATCAATAGAAAAGGGGTCAGATTTTCTGAGGTATTACAATTACAAAATATTTTGTAAAGATAAGATTTCAAGGTAAGTAGGGGTAGGATAGACTAATCTGACATTTGATGGACAAGTCAGAGAACTAATACATGCCCCATTACAATGCTCTATCACATACCATACATAGTTTATGATATGGTCATTCTGAAAGGCAATAGGCACAAGAATATTATGATAGAAAGCTCACACTAGGCCAATTCTCAAAACCACTTGCTGCAGCATGTATGAGGATGGTTGACTTCAACTTTTTTAGCATGGATGAAACACTTTGACTGACAACTGGTGATGTCTCTAGTTAATTCTTTTATATCTATATGTATGTGATGTCTTGTGTGAACCTATATCTATGTGTGATGTCTAAAGTAAATCTATTATATCTCAATTTGATGTCTCGAGTGAATTTATTATATCTATATATGATGTCTATAGTAAATCTATTATATCTATATTGGATATCTTGAGGAACTATATTATATCTCTATTTGATGTCTCTAGTGATTCTTTTATATTTATATGTGATGTCTCTAGTAAATCTAATATATCTATTGTGATGTCTTTAGTAAATCTATATATCTATATTTGATGTCTTGAGTGAATCTATATATCTATATTTGATGTCTAAAGTAAATCTATTATATCTATATTGGATATCTTGAGGAACTATATTATATCTCTATTGATGTCTCTAGTGATTCTTTATATTTATATGTGATGTCTGTAGTAAATCTAATATATCTATTGTGATGTCTTTAGTAAATCTATATATCTATATTTGATGTCTAAAGTAAATCTATTATATCTATATTGGATATCTTGAGGAACTATATTATATCTCTATTTGATGTCTCTAGTGATTCTTTTATATTTATATGTGATGTCTCTAGTAAATCTAATATATCTATTGTGATGTCTTTAGTAAATCTATATATCTATATTTGATGTCTTGAGTGAATCTATATATCTATATTTGATGTCTAAAGTAAATCTATTATATCTATATTGGATATCTTGAGGAACTATATTATATCTCTATTTGATGTCTCTAGTGATTCTTTTATATTTATATGTGATGTCTGTAGTAAATCTAATATATCTATTGTGATGTCTTTAGTAAATCTATATATCTATATTTGATGTCTCTAGTGATTCTTTTATATTTATATGTGATGTCTCTAGTAAATCTAATATATCTATTGTGATGTCTTTAGTAAATCTATATATCTATATTTGATGTCTCTAGTTAATTTGAGCTTGCTCATAATTTCATACCTGATGTTAATCTCTTACTGGATTCCTAGTATTGGTGTTTTTTCAGCTTCAAAATACATTTAGAAAGTTAGCTATATATATATTACTAAATTGTTGAAATTTGTTCAACATAGCTAACCTTTAATGTCATTCACTGTATATATATATAATATTATGAAGTTAAAACAAGTAATTTGTTTACTTTTGTCAAGTAAAATGTCAACATTCTTACAAGATTTTCTTAAAAAGTAAACACAAAGAGGATTTGCATTGCATTGATATGATTCTGGCAATCTGCAAAGGTGAGAAAAGATGCATTTTTGGCTTCAATATTGTCCTTCTTATAACAAAACAGTAAACAGGGATTGAGATGTTATCTAAAGAATAACCTGAAATGTTTTTAATGTAAATATCGATCTTGATTGGCTAGACATGCACAACAAATTGTTTGGATGTAAATGTCCGTTTTCATGTTTACACGTATCATAGCCGGTAACTTTAATGTAAATATCCAGAGAATTATAATTAATGACAACTTCAGGACGTTCTTTAAAAGTTTGAAAGAAATCAAAGAGGTTTTTCTTTTAAACCAAATTAAACTCATAGTAAATCTACCAGTGATGTAAAATTGCCATATCCAGCTAAAGCTCTATTCAACTGGAAATGGCGCCGAACTGAACTGAAATTTTCTTTAAGGTATTAGTTTCCTTAAATATAGTGGAGTTGGTAGAAAACTTCTGAGGAACACCAATACTTCTGAAACTCAGTCTTGTGTTGATATCGCCAAGTAGGATGACAAGGTTTATCCAGTATAATGTTGTTGAGAAGTTCAAGGCAATAGAATGACATCACAGTTAAATAATAAACCATGCTGATAAATGTTGTACCATTTCAATTTCATCGTGTGTAGTCTTTCTTTCATTAATTTTCTCCTCATTAGTCTTTAAAGAGATACTATCTTCTGTTTACAAGCTTTGAGAATTTATGTCACTCTAAAACTGGGTTTTTAAACTCTGTCTTCATTTCAATATATAGATATCAATATTCTCTTAGCTCATGCTGCTTTAGAGATGTCTGGTTATCAGAGTTCACAGCCATAAATAATCCTTGAATAATTGAGTTTTTAATCTGAGACCTACTTCTAAAAATATCTTGCCACAATTTATCCCAAGTATGGAATTTTTCATTGAAAATTATCATACCAACAACAAAATTGATGGTTGGATTCTTTTTGTGAAATTCTGTGAGATTCTGACCTTGTTGTTGTAATCCTATGATTAGGTAACCCCTTAAATCTTTGGTTTACTCTTTACATTTACTGTCACTCTTTCTTTCGGTTAGTTTGTTTATTTTCTCAACTTAGTTGCAATGTGGATAACATTTGAGTTGCTGTACGTGTTTCTAGAGATTTGAACTGTAAGTTTAAACACACTGTTAAAACAACACTGACATTTAGAGCTTCATTGTCTTAATTTACTCTGTAGCAAAGATGAGGCAATGTTTGTTTAAGTGGTCAAGACTTAGGGCAGTCATTAGAGATAGGCTTGCTGAAAATAAGTGGACAATATTAACATCTATGAAATATCAAGACAGCAAAATTCAGGGTTTGGTAAATGGAATTTAATATAAAAGGTTTTTGTCTTATTTAGCCAAGACCAAAGACAGGCAATATTTGTTTAAGTAAACAGCCTAAGATTTAATTGGAAGTAAGAAGATAATATTAAATAACTTTGGTCAAAATAAGGCTGTCATAGAGTTTACTGCCAATAAAAACATTTATATGTAATAAGAAAATATCAAGGTAATTTATCCTGAACCAAACTAAAGGAAATGTTTGTATGGGCAAAAGAAGTTGGTCTTGAGAGTTTACTTCGAGCATCACAACCCATGGCCCTTGTTTACAGACAGATTTTTACCCATCTAACAACTAAATGCTTTTCAGTGTCACCTTATAGCTCAAGATGAGAGGGCAATATTGAAGTTTACTGGAATAGAGAACAATTTCCATTAGCACTTTCTTTTATGAGTTTATTAAAAACAAAACCACCCTTTCCCTTTCTCTATGTCATTTTAAAGATATATTGTACATGTATCAGTTTAAAATGTTTCTAATGATGTTTATCTTACCATATATAGTTTATATAGTTCCTGTTACTAACAGGACAGACTTTCTATAATATAGTTCTGTACATTATTATGTATGATATTAGTAATACTTGATAAAGGAACACATCTTGTCTGACAATTCACTACTTGATGAAAATATTGCACAAAGAATTATTGTTTAATGTTATTATATTAGCCCACAAATATAAATAAAACTGGAATCTGACTCAATTCCTTTTATATAAGAAATGGATTTTTCATTCAAATTATATAATTTGGACAAATCAATCAATGAAATATTTTGTGTGATCTGGTATCATCCCTCAGAGATATTTCAAACATACCTAGGATACATTCCGTACCAATGTATTTTTAATAAGTTGCCATGTTTTAGCTATAAGATGGGGGGCTGATAGTGTTATATTGACAATATCAACAATGAATATTGATTATTGCCCTTGTTTTATTATTTTATTATTGATTGCTTCCCTTGTCAAAGTATTTTTTCTATTGATTTCTATTATTTTAGACCTCTTGTTAATTTGTTTGATGTGATTGAAACTGGGTTGGAATGGTTTGCCATATAGCCTATCTACTTGATCTTTATTGCTTATGGTGTATTTTTGTTTGTAAACAATATTTTATTCATATTATAATGAAATGGATTAGGAAACAGGCTTTTGCCTATATCACCCCTCGTCCTAAACAATATGTATATAATAAATAGAAAAGGATAATGGTGTATCATTGTTGGTAGGTGATATCTACACCCACTCATTCCTTAATCTGTTATTTGAATAACAAAACTGTCACTTTTTATGACAGTTGCTCCAATCCATTTTTGGGTTGCAAGTTTTTTTACTTACTACATTGTAGAGAAAGGAAAAGTCAACCCCTGGAATTATTGACTGGATTACAATACAGAGTTGAATAACCTTGTTTTACACTTGTAAAGTACTAGACATTGACATTGAATCAGGTGATGATGATCGTTCCACTTCATGTCAACTAATTTATAACTAATGCCAACTGTTTCATATGCTAATACAAAGAATATTTCTTGTGTAAATGAAGTTTATGATTTGTGACCTGTTTTGAAGCTAGATGATCAATAACCATTAAAATTTATTAAATCACAATGGTATTGTATTCCTGCAAATAACTCAGGTTGTAGACCTCTTCATAAAACTCTTAAATATCTGGCATGAAATTAGCCTCAAGCTAGGTTAATTGTGGCAGATGAAAAATCTAAACATTAATATTAGAATCAATAATCCTATTGTTGTTTGAATTGTCTTTGTTTGTAGTTAAGATGTTTAAAACTGGGTTATTGTTTGTTAAGAATCTTCTATGACAAAAAGGTTATGCTTTAGATTTGATTTGTTTGAAAAATCAATTCCAGGCATTTTGGCACCTGTTTAAATCTATTGAATAGGGACAATATTGGTCACTCTAGGCAATTATTTCCTTATATTCCATCACGATTTATGCTTCACATGTGATTTGTGCTGAAATCAATTTCAAGAATAATTGCACATGTTTAAATGTAGTAAAATTTAAGAAAATATTAGATGTATGTTAATGTCAAATTGATGGGTTAAAAATCAATGCAAGTTAAACACAGAAATAAAGTTAAATTTCTAACCTCAATAGTATATTTGATACTAAACACTTGATAGCATTGAAGATAATACAACCTGATGTCACTCTTTGACTTGGCTTGACAACTTTGTGTATATTTTATAGAGATAATAATTATGTAAAATGATAATAGAATGACATATACCAGCTTTCCACATGAGTTGTAGCCTGTCCTATTTACAGAAGGGTGCTACTTGTATGCTTGTTTGAGCATTCTAAGGCAACAACTAATTATGCAGACTCTTTCAGACATTCTGCAGTTTGTTTGCATGAATGTGTTTGAATTTGTCATCATATTCATGGAGTTTGCATGGTTGATAGAGTTTAAATGGTAGTTTAACAATATCTAAAATTATTTATTGGTGTTGTTCATTATATCACTTTTGCAGATCAGTGTTGTGAATAAATTTTGATAATTTTCCAAGAGCCATCACATCATCAGTATTGAACCACTTAAAGCTTTTACCTGATTTTGATAAGTAACCTTTACAAAATCATTCACTGCAACACCTGTCCAATAAAACTAGAACTCCCATGTTATAAAGTCATCTGAAAGGTTTTTATTGTAAGCTTGAATGATTGATGTCTATATATGACCAGTATACAGCTATAGCCGGTGTCCTTTGAACTTAATCTTGGTATTTAATAGCAATCATTTATAGGTAATTGTTAGGTATTTAATATAGATTCAAACACCTTAATAAATCGCCTTTATTACCAATATATTAGGATCTTCCCTTGTAATAATTATATTACTGTTAATCTCATTGAAACAAGGTTCTTTGATACAATAAACCCCCGTGTTGTTTGTATTTTTTCAAAAAGGTCTCCCAAATGCAGAAGAGGGGTCAAACAGGGAGGGTTAACCCTCATTTATTAAGCACAAGCTGATCCATGACCAGATTTCGTGAATTCTTATGATGAGGAAAGATTACTTATTTTCAAGGTCATTAGGTTTACTCATGCTGTCCATGATAAAAGCACATTTTTTCAATGTGACAAAGCAAATGACAGCAAATTTAATTTACAGCAAAAGTATGTGGAAAAGTGGCACTGTGTGTATATTAATAGCAAAGAGAGGACCTTTTGTTCTTTTGATCAAAACAAAATTCCCCTAGGATGCTATTATGAATTCATGCTTTTCAATGGTCTCTTTAATGTTAATAGATCTTAGTGAATAAATAAATTTTTCAATGAAGCAGTCTCTTTGACTAATTAGCCATCATGTTAACAGAGTTCAATGTTACAAAAAATATGTGAAATGTGAGGGAGATAGTACATTAATAAAGTGTTAATTTATCCTATAGATAAATCACCTGTGGATGAGCTTTTGCTGACAGATAAAAATATGAATATATTTGAGAGAAAAACAATAAGAATTGAGAGAAAAACAACCCAAATGTGTCTCAAGTCTATTCACTAATCTTTATGTTCTACATGGACTTGAGATTGCTACAAATATTATAAACATTTTGCCCTTTTTTTTATTGTATATTCATCGATCAAAATAATACTAGTTTGAATCTCTTGTTACACATTACATGGAATACCATGCATAGTTTATTGTTGTCATAAGTTATTGTTTATTAGTGGTAGACCTTGCTATGTTATCTTGCAACAGTGGAACATGTAATTTGATACAAATTTTGATGCAAATAAAAATAGAAATCTTTTAACAACAAGCTGAATTCAATACAACAAAAGAAGTAAGCATGAAAATTTGTGTCGAGTTCACATAGCTTTAATGTAATTATGGTTCCGTGTATTTTAAATGAAGCAATTGTAATTGAAACATCAAGACAATATTGAAGTCTTTTGTATAAAGACTTAACAATCCTTTTGGTTTTCTATTAAATTCGAAATGTTATTCTTCTGATATTGGACTGGGAGTGTCTCCATTTAGTAAATCAAAGAAATAAAACTATGTATGGAAAGAGAATTAGTCTTGTTTAATCATTTAACATGGCTATTAACAAACTCATTGTAAATATTCTCTTAAATTGATCTCAAAGAAAGACAAATAGTTGATTTAATAGATTTGTGTTGTAAAGTAAATTCAAGGCTGACCTAGCCTTTCTCTTGTTCACATAAAATAAATGATACTGATTGAAACTTAGATCATAGTCAAGTTCCCACCAGACGACTTCTAATAAGAGTTTTAAATGGCCAAATAAAAAGGACTGCTACAAGGCTATCTATTATGACCCATCTTTTTAATAGTATATAATAAAAGTTCTAAGTACAGGTTCTATAATAAGTGAACTATTATTGATGTAAGTTCAATATCAGTGTTAAATTGTTTATCTTCATGAATTGATCATAAGACATCATACCCAGATTTTCTTTATTCATTTGAACTGAGTATTGAACCATGTTTGACAATTGAAGGGCAAGGCGATGTTAATTTTCAGGCAGGGTGTAGCAAGATGTCTGGCCTCTAAGTTTTATTTCTGTTGATTATTTTAAGTGAGTAGGATCTATGGTCATCACTTAATGCTTAGTCCAAAGAAAGATTGTCTGGTAGACAGCATATGTTTACTTCGAGACCACAACAATGAAATGTGAAATTGAAAGCCAGAGTAGTATGTTACATAGTGGTAAATGTTCCCTTTAATAAGTTACCACTCCTCCAATAAGTTTATTTAGTTAAAATTCCTTGAATATACAAAACATATTGACATATTGCTATATTTATTCAGCTCTTATTGATTTATTTGACTTTATTAATACCACTAGTTAAAGGATGACTTTCAAACAATGTCAGGACCTCTGAAATCTCAAATTATGTATATGTTACGAATCAAGCTGGTATGGATTTATTTTGATTTGAATGTCTACTTTAGGGCTGCAATCAGTTCTTCTACTGTTAAGGCTACTACATGCAAATATGTTGAATTGCTGTGAATAAATCTAAAATAGTGTTAAATAGCTTTCATGACACTATATTTTCTACTCCTGTTCATGTGTAGAAATATAACTCTGATTGCAACCATTTGTACTTAATTAAGTTATCCTTTCTATATTAAGTTAAGAAGTAAATAGGAGTTATTAATCTGTGTAGAAAGTTAAATGACTTTTATATGTGATATTCCGATTTTCTAAAAAGCATTATTCTGTTCTTGAAAATGACAAGAGTATCAATTACTGCTCATATTGTCTCTTTTCATGTCCTCTAAAAGCTAATAAAGAATACCTGATATTATACTAGGTTCTATCCTATAGTTTAAACTTGGTAAATACCTTCTTCCGCTTGTTATTTAGTGGGACAAAAGACTCATCAATATTCAGATTATACAAATTGCTTTTAACTCTGCGATCTTAATCTTGATTTAGTTGAAATGGCTTCAACGACAGTATTGACTTTGTTTTTAGTCAAATAATAGGGCCTACAGACATTGAAAAGGTGTCTTACTTTTGCAAACTTTTGAATTTGAAGATTCATAGGGGATTGAGATGCTTGACTCATGTAGCTATAATTAGAACCAATGTCTGACCACTGAAATTTCTGTCTCAAACAGACAAAAAGAGCTCTAAATATCATGAATCTGAGTAGGCCTACTGTTGCCTGGATATTTTGGTGTGTTTGTACCTAAAATGAGTCAAATGGCCTAATTTCAGTCCTTATGAAAGATCAATATCCATTTTGGTGTACTTGTATTTGAATTCCTCAAAAGACCAAAATGGCCAATTGGTCAATGTGACCAACTGACCACAGTCCACTGGCCTTATTTAATCCACATTCAACGTGTGATGGTCATAACCAGTGTCAATATTATTTTGTTGATCTCGCAGAGTCTGGCAAACTTTCTCATCTTCTCAACAAGTTTTAACATCAACAAGTTGGGGGTACTTGGACCACTGTCTTGTGTCTACATCAACAATCTAGGTATACTTGTATCATGTCTTACCCTGACACTATCAACAATTAAACATTTTCTGACTGTATATCTTACTCCAGGTGTTAATAACCTCACACTAATAATAGACAATATATGATAGGAAGTTTATACCCATTTTTAGGAGATATACAGTGAAACAGTGAAACCAGGGAGTTTTAATGGAGACAATTTACTAGTGTATACCACAAAACCAACAAAATATACCCCAAACCTCACAAAGTACTCTTCAGACTTCACACAACTTATTCTGACCTTTTTTCAAGTATTTACTCAGAAACTATATTTGAATATTCTGAAACAAACCACAAACCACAAAATATACCCATCTCAGAACAAACCCCTAGCATTCAAACAGCTCACTTAAACTTGACATATAACAAAAACCTAAAACCGCAGAAATAATGTACACATGACTCAAGGTGCCTTCAAGATCTCTAAGGCAGTTGTTAAATGGTGGCCTTTATCAGGTGCTTGTTCAAAAACTTGACCTTATTTCCTGCTATACTTTATTAAGTATTGTTGAACAATGATCTTTCATCTTGGTTGTTTTATCTACTATGTTGAATATTGTTATCTTTAAAAACATCTTGAGAAATAAGGCTATCTTACCACCTTCTAGATTCAAGACAGCTACCATATTTTGGAGCAATTTCAATTAATCTATGACCATATTTATATATTTCTTTTCTATTATTACGTCAAAAGTTTTTGTCTGGTGTCTAATTTTGGAAATTTAATCTTCCTCAATAGCTATGTTGATGAGAATGTGCTTTTCTAAAGGTGTTGATAATAAATATTTGAGCTTTAGATTAGTAATTTCAGAATATGATTGCTTATGATCTTAATATTATATATTACAGGCCTATTTAAGAGAGGGTATAGCTTTACAACAATTAGAACAACATGGTGAGTCTCTGGCAGCATTTGCCTCTGGTCTGGCACAAGAACCAACCAATGTTACCTTACTGTCAGGGCTGGCTGAGGCAGCACTTCAATCACCACTCAGAGGTTTGTATATTTATGATTATTTTATTTTATTGGACTGGCTAATTTTACTGATGGATACACACATATATCAAAGTGTCCACTGAAAAAAAAATCACATTTATTGGCAGACATATTAACAAGATATTTTATGTACATATATTTACATTGTATTGTGATTTGATAGTAGATAATATTAAGTCAAAGTGATGGTGAAAATGAATTGGGCTGCTACACATTGCTTTATTCTACACATCTATCTTTTATTCAGAAGCTTGAATATTAAAAATGAATAATTAAATGATTTGGACAATGAATTTGGAATCTTTTTTCTTCATAACTTTCTTTTGTATTTACTAGTGAGCATTAGATATAAATATGAAAATTTGATACCATTTATCATATTTTCTCATGAACCATGCTGTTGACCTTCCAATCAATTCATGATTTTAAACTATAATATTATTGAAACTTTAGTTGAGTGTGTCATACACCTGCAGTCTACCTCTGATTAGATCAAGTATTTTCCCACAGAACACACATCTGATTAAAAAAATTTAATATAATATAAGTATATATCTCAGGGTCTTAGTCGGACAACGTATCTTGACTATTTCCACCGTTAGGCTGCAGAATTGCTAGATAACATGGTTTCTTAAACATATATGTCTAGATGAGTCCGCTTTTTGTGGTTTCCATGATAACCAAATCTGAATCGATATACCTGATTGTAGAAATTAAATCTAAAACCCTTGTTTACTCTGATAGACTAAATTAGTTAGTTAGAAGTTTACATGTAAATGAAGCTAGTTTTATCAATTAAACAATATAAATATCAGGGAGAATATAAGTCAGTATAATTTACATATATTACCTGTGTAAAGGTGTTTTCTACATACAATGATTGTATTTGTTGTTGTATAGTGCATTAACTTCCTCTTGTTATAAACCTACACTTGGCTCCTGCATGTCTCATTCTAGACTTTCTAATTTCAATGTTATTTGACCACCCACAAGTTACAAATACATGCGGAATTAGGCCTTTCACCAAAATAATTTGTTAAAAACATATTTTTAGGGCTGCCAGAGTTTGTCCCTCCTCTTTTCTTTAACATAAGTGATGCTGATATCAATGAAGCAAGATGAGGGAAATCCCCAATGCTGGTCACATCCTCATTACAATATAGCTTGACAATCCATACACCATGAAAGGATAAACATATGGTGATTATTTAGTACAAAAAGTAGTATAGTACTGGAAATAATTTTCTATTACACTTCTTCAAAATAATTGATGTTCCAAATAATAAAAAGTTTACAAATACTTGAATCAAAAAATATGGTCTGGTTTGCTAAAAGGTCAAGAAAACAACTAAAAACATTTTCTCTTGGAAAGGTAAAAAATTAGCAAATTCTATTACAGAAGTAAGTGTTGTTATTATTTATGGCTCAATATGACCCTTGAAGTCAGTGTGTCATCATATTAAGATGAGTAGTGTTCAAACGTACAGACATTTTGCTAACACCAGGATGTTTAAAGGTCAAAACACGTTCTCTAAACTTGGAGGTAGAATCTGTTGCTTTTAAACTATTTACTGTCATCAGGGACTTGGTGACAATTCTCTGTTGTTTGTGTGCCAGACAGGCTTGAACTTTGACCCAATGTTTCGTACCTAACATAACTTTGACAGGATAGTTGTTTAAATAGAGAAAAAGCTATAGGTAAATAATTTACTGAGGCCTATATTGAAATGGTTCAGAAAAAAAATAGACCTTTCTTTGCGAAAATAATAAAAAAAAATAGAATGGTGTATGATATAATTAACAATTTCTATTTAATTTAATCTAAAAGAAAATGCAATAAAATATTAATAAATAATTCAAATTTTCTATTTGTTATAGAATTTAAAAATTATGATGGTTGATAAAATAGTGCTTAATACATCAATTGTGGAGTAATATTTGGATTTTGGGTTTCATTTTTGGTTCAGAAAGTTAGTACTTGGTTTATTTATAGATTAATTGAGACAAATTTTGATTTGAAATACTTTTCCTATTTTCAGAACGTTTGGCACCAACATTCCAGCAGTTGGAAAGATTACGGTTAAACCGAAGTCCATTTGTTGTGATATCTGTGATTGGCCAGGAACTGTTATCTACCGGACATTATGCTCCTTCCACATTAATGTTAGAATCAGCCTTGAAAATTGGAACATGTAGTTTAAAATTACGAGGCTCTGTATTCTCAGCATTATCTAGTGGTTATTGGGGATTAGGAAATCTGGAGAAAGCTATTCATTATATGCAACAAGATTTATCTGTGGCCAAATCATTAGGTAAGTGGTACAATATTTATAATATTCAAAGAGTTTTCATAAATACTTATACTAGTTATGCTTATAATGATTATCATCTAATCTATATTTTCATTATAAAATTATCATTTCAGGCGACCAAGAGGGAGAGTGCAGAGCTTATGGAAATCTAGGTTCAGCCTTTTTCTCCAAAGGAAATTACAAAGAGTCCTTGACAAATCATAGATACCAGCTTGTGTTAGCCATGAAGCTGAAACAGAAACCTACAGCATCATCAGCTTTAAGCAGTTTAGGACATGTATATACTGCTATTGGTGATTACCCCAATGCTCTGGCCAGTCATAAACAATGTGTCTTATTGTTGAAACAAGATAATAATAAACTTCTAGAAGCTAGAGAAATCGGTAATGTGGGTGCTGTATATTTAGCTATGGGAAACTTTGATAGTGCTGTGGAGTGTCATCAAGAGCATCTTAAAATAGCTCGAAGTCTCAAAAACAGTGTAGAAGAGGCACGAGCCTATAGTAATCTTGGAAGTGCTTATCATTATAAACGTGATTACAACCGTGCTATGGCCTTCCATAAACAAGTATTAAAAGTGGCCGAATTCAGGAAAGATAGAACTTTAGAAGCCAGAGCTTATGCTGGATTGGGTCATGCTGCTCGGTGCTCTAGTGATTATGACACTGCTAAAGGATTCCATGAAAAACAGTTAGACAATGCTCTTCAAACTTCAGACAAAGTGGCAGAAAGTCGTGCATGTGCTAATTTAGGAGTGATATACCATCAGTTGGGGGAGTATGAAGCAGCATTGAAACTACATAAAATGAATTTAAAAATTGCAAAATATCTTGGTGATAAGGCCAGCCAAGGTCGTGCCTTTGGTAATATTGGAAATGCTTACAGTGCTTTAGGACAGTATGAAATGGCTATTAAGTATCATAAGCAGGAGTTAGGAATCTCATCTGAAGTAAATGACAGACATTCTGAGGGTTCGACCCATGGGAACCTTGCAGTTGCATATCAAGCCTTGTGTATATATGACAGTGCTTTACAGCATTATATGGCTCATCTTACTATTGCTCGTGAGCTTAAAGACCTTTCCAGTGAGGCTAGAGCTGTGTGTAATTTGGGGAACTTTCATTGTGCTAGAAAGGATTTCCCTGAGGCCATCCAATACTATGAACAATATCTGAGTATATCTCAGGAACTTCAGGATGCAGACAGTGAGAGTAAGGCCTGCTTCCATCTTGGCTATGCTCACTTCTCGATAGGAAACCATCTTGAAGCAATTAGATACTACGAACAAGATTTGGCTATAGCCCGAGAACGAAAGAACAGACTGTCATTAGCAAGAGCATATTGTAATCTTGGACTTGCCCATAAAGCTTTACACAACTTCAATGATGCTTTAGAGTGTCAGAAAAAGTGCTTAGGATTAATGAATGCTCTTAAAAACGGACCTGGAAAATTTAAGGCATTAGGCAATATCGGTGACTTAATGCTTAAAACTGGAGATGCAGTTGAGGCCATTAAAATCTATAATCAACAATTACAGTTAGCCAAACAGTTAGAAAATCAGGAGCTCATGGCTATTGCATATGGTTCTTTAGGTGTGGCACATCGGAATATAGGGCAAAATGACAAAGCTTTGGGATTCCACACCCAAGAATTAAGCACATATCAGGAACTTGAAAATCTAAAAGGGGAGTGCCATGCACATGGACATCTTGGTAATGTATATATGTCTCTTGGTAAATATCTCAATGCTTATAAGTGCTATGAAGAACAATTAGAACGCAGTAGGGAACTTCATAACAGTAATTTGGAAGCCCAGGCATGTGCTAATCTTGGAATAACCAAAATGAACATGGGACAATTTGAAGAGGCTATAGGTTTGTTTGAAGAACAGTTAGCTATGTTGGAACAAGCCTATGGTAATACAGCCATGCAAGAGAAGGGGCAAGCATTTGGAAATCTGGGAGATTGTTATGAAGCTCTTGGAGATTATGAAGAAGCAATAAAGTGTCATGAACAATTTTTAACCACAGCTCAACAGTCAAACTCTTTGTCTGAACAAGACAGAGCATATAGAGGACTTGGCAATGCTCATAGATCCATTGGTAACCTTCAGCAAGCATTAGTGTGTTTTGAAAAACGACTTGTGGTAGCTCATGAAGTGAACAGCAGTGGAGCAAAAGCCTCTGCCTATGGTGAATTAGGATGTCTACACAGTTTACTAGGAAACTATGAACAAGCCATATCGTGTCTAGAGCATCAGCTTTCAATTGCCAGAGAAATGGGTGATGAACAGTGTGAGAGTGATGCAGCTTGTGGACTGGGTGGTGTCTATCAACAGATGGGTGAATATGAAACAGCATTGAAATATCATAAATTAGATCTGGAGATAGCTGAACGAACTAATAACATGGCTTGTCAATGTAAGTTATAATTTTACTTTAACTATCTCATTGATGGACAATGTGGCTCAGAGCAAGATCATTTTCAAGGATCAGGGTCTCTACAATTCTACTAATGTCACTTATTCAGCAAGTTTGATGCAGACGTGGGCAGAGACAGGTATATATATAAGTTTACCTTATAAAAGTCATAGTTTTTACATTTTGCAAGCTAAATAAGACACATAGCATTAAACAGTAAATTTTATGTATTAAATTTCAGGTCGATCGTATGGTAATCTTGGTCTGTCATATGAATCATTGAATAATTTTGAACAATCTGTGAAATATCAAGAACAACATTTAAGCATATCTGCCCAGATGAATGATAAAGTTGCAAAGACTCTAGCTTATAGCAGCCTAGGTAAGTGAACATTCAGAGCTAATATTTGCTTATAAACTATATATCAAACCCTGTGTCCTGTGTGTAAATAACAGAGAAGGTAAGGCTGTCTCTAACACATGGTTTTGTCCATCTAAGTCCTATCAGGTTTAAAAAAAATTGTGAAAAACACAGTTGAATTTCATATTGTATAGCAGTTGTATTGTATTTTCAGGGAGAGTACATCATGCTCTAGGTCATCATACAGAAGCAGTCCAATATTTACAGCAAGGATTACAGATAGCAGAACAGTTGAGTCGACGCGAGGATGAAGCTAAGATAAGACATCGTCTTGGTCTAGCTCTGTGGGGTAAAGGAGATTTAAAGGAGTGTCAACTACAGCTCTATAAAGCAGCTGATCTGTTTGAAATGATTCGAAGAGAATCCCAGTGTTCCAGTGACTATAAACTTTCTCTGTTTGATCTTCAGACAGCTTGTTATCAGGCTCTACAGGTAAGTCTTCCAGTCTTCTTATCGTAAGAATATTATCATATATAAATTCTCCTTAAAGCTGTTGTTACAGTTCTTGTTTAGTATTCTGGTGGCTATAATATAAGGAGAGGTTTCGAGACATTTAGAGGATTACATGTTAATGTCTCTTCTTTAATAATGATAAACTAGATGGTGAAATTTAGCCAAAAAACATAAGATTAGTCTGTAGATTATCGAAACTTTTGTAATGAAAGAAAGTTTGCTCAAAGATCTTGGAGTACATTTTGAATCATATAGACTAGTGGTCCACTTTTTTTAGATCAATTTGAATTATAAAACAGAATCTTAATTTAATTAACTTAATTAGAATAACTCTACTGGCAAATTGTGAAAACTTAGAAAAAAGATCAATTTCCTTGGACCATCTGTTCAAGTGGAAGCAAACAGTATGTTATCTTTAAACAAGTCTGTACAAGCTATAATTTCCTTAATATCAATAAATACCAGAATTGAAGGGGGGTTAAGGAGTGGACCCCCTGTAATTTATTATCATCAACTTATTTTAAGTGCTCCTTTAATACAGCCCTTATCCTCAACTTTATGATAATTTAGAACATCTCAGAAACAAATTGAGAAAATGACGGTGATGTCTGAAGTGTTTTCAAGTACCATAATATCACTTAAAAACATATTAAATCATTTATTTGGTGTTAAAAGGCCTTATCATAGAAAATAAACTACTACTGGGATCTCTGGAGGAGTAATTTTGGCCTCTAATTTAAACATGTTTTATAAGTGTTATTGTTCTAGTGGTGACCTGCTTTTATAAACTTTGAATTGGTAAATAATCTATAACACTTCAGAATCTAGTCAATTGAAATTGAGTTTAAATTAAAAACATACTATTCTGAAATGGAAAGTATTGTGAAATGTAGCTGTATAGTAGTCAAAACTACAAAGCAAGGATTTGGAAACATTGGCCCTATTCTGACAAGCTTTCTATTGTATAATTACTTCTCTTGCATATAGTCATAAAAAATTGAAATTAAAGGGCGTAATCCCTGGCTCTTGCAGATATCTTCATTGCTCACTGTTAGCTATCATGAACTTATTATGAAGCTAAATAATGGAGTGATTATTTTCAAAAGCATAGTGAAAGTCCAACATGTGTTATTTCAGAGAGTGTTAGTGGCACTGAATAGACATGATGAAGCCTTGGTAGTTGCTGAACGAGCTTGTACAAGAGCCTTCATAGATCTATTATTAGAAAGACAAGCTGGTTCTGCAGGATTATTTAATGGTACTACAATGGACTTATCACCTATAACTATTGACCAGTTGACACGTAATGTAGCTAGTCAACAATCACTAGTGTTATCATTCTCTATAGCAGCTGGGTATCTATACAGCTGGCTACTGACTCCAAAAGATGGTATGTATTCTTTATTGAACTGCATGTCAATAATCAACATTGGTAGATTCTGGTACACCAGGCATGCTTACACTATTGTTTAAAAGGGAAGAGAAAGAGTAGTTCTAAAGTAAATTAATCTGCCTGAGTACCACATTATATATCAGTGAACATTCTCTTTTGGATCACACAGTTACTCCCTAAATGAGTTTAGTTACAATATTTTGTTGTTTTTGGAGGATTGATGACTAAAATTTGACTATGAAGAGTGTGTTATTGAGTTTAATTTCTTAATTAATCGTTGTTCCTGTAGGTCTAGTGAAGTTTAATGAGTTAAATCTAAATGATATAGAATGTGATATAGACCAGCCTACTGGTAACAGTACCAGTGATATACAAAGCATCATGAGCTTCAATAATGGTACCAATGTCCTAGACCACTGTATCAGCCAGATAAGAGAAACTATGGGAGTTGACACCCATCTGTCTCACAGTTCTTCACAAAGGTAAGTTCAGTTATTCTTCACTGAACCACACAATTATCTTATCTGTATGGCTTAGTAAAAAGTTGACCCTTGTAGATGCTTTAAATTCTCAATAAGTGAAATGACAGCACAATCTGACCAAAAAACTTACCTTGGCCATTCTCCAACTATAATCATTAGATTCTTAGCCAAAAATCTGCAAAATTATTTCAAAAATGACCCTCAGACTTAGTGGGTCTACTCATTGTAGAAGGGTCTAAAATTCTGTGTTTATTAGTTAATCTAATGTATTTTCAGGAGTTTAAGTATCTTTCGTGGTGAAAATGTGGATGATTCAGGAAGTGACACAGAAGAAGTTTTCCAGGATAAATTAGAAGTTATCGGAGATCGTCTAAATGCTGAAAATGACAGGACAGGATTCCTACGAATGGTGAATCGGAATTCCAACTTCAATAGCTCAAGCTACAGCTTAAGCAGTTTATTCAGCTTATCTAGTAACTATCCAAGCAATCTCAATCGGAAAAACAGCACCATGACCAAATCTTCAAAATCACCATTGACATTGTTGTACCAGTATCTTTTTAGCTCAATGGAAGAAGCCATTGCTGAGGTTACTGATGGCACAGTTGATGCTATAGATTTAGTGCTAGTTCTTCAGGGTGACCTCTACCTTATTCCTTTCATGATGCTACAAAAGGAAAATGAGGAGTCTTATTTCTTTGAGAAATTTAACTTAATTGTGGTGCCTTCTATTAGTGCTTTACAAAATACACAAAAAGTGGACAAATATGGCAGACCGTTGATAGACTCTTCTGGAGCTTTGGTAGTAGGGAATCCTAAACTTACACCATCAGTTTGCCAGCATTGGCATCTGAAGGAAATTCCTGGAGCAGAGTATGAGGCCAGGATTGTGGGTGAACTGCTATCATGTAGACCATTAATTGGACCTGAAGCTACAAAAGGAGCCATTCTCCATCAGTTAGAGCAAGTTGAGGTGATTCATTTTGCTGCTCATATTTCATGGAAGTTATCATCAGTTATTCTCTCCCCTGGTGAACTACCTTCTCAGCGTTTCTCATCCATCGATTCAGACAGTCAATCGAGTGACATTAACAACATTGATGGGCCAGCACTTTCGGAATATTTGCTAACTGCTGCTGATATTTTAAATTTGAAATTGCATGCTAAGTTGGTGGTGATCAATTCTGGATACACTGATGATAAAGCAGGGCGTATCAACACTGATGGAGTCATTGGACTGACCAGAAGTCTGCTATCAGCAGGAGCCCAGTGTGTTCTGTTTTCACTCTGGTCTGTACCTGATCAAGCCTCAAAGATTCTGATGACTAACCTACACAAAGGACTTCAAGAGGGACAGAGAGTAACTGATGCCTTGTCCACAGCTGTGAAGATGGTTCAAGCTAATAAACAGTTCTCTCATCCATCTAACTGGGGTGGTTGGGTATTAGTGGGATCTGATATCAAGTTAAGCAGTAAAGTTGCTTTGATGGGCCATGCCATTTGTGAAATTCTACAATCACCAACACAGTGTCGTGAAGCCATGAGAGTACTGCTTCATTTGGTAAGTTCTCAATACCCAATTCTATTTTCAATCTAAAATTTCTTCAGGGGAGTGTTACAGCTTGTTAATTTCTATATTTTCAAACCTTTTATCAGTTATGCAGGTCAAAATGTATTGTAGAAGAATGGACCCAGCTGGCATCTTCTGTCCAATGACTTAAGTCAATAGGCCGAGAAATATAGCACTCAAAATTTCACTATTGTTTACCCATAAGCGGAAAGCAGACCTCTGAAACACGAAACCTACAAAAAATGACTTATGTTTAAATTTTTAACAATCCCTTTCAAGATTATCAAAATATTTTATTTCAGATTGAGAAATCTTTACAAAGGATCCAACAGGGCACCAAAAACTCTATGTATACAACTCTGCAAAGTATTGAGAATAAAGTTGCAAATGTGAATGGATGGAAGGATTTATTGTTGTCTGTTGGATTTCGATTTGAACCAACAGGAACTGGATTTCCACCAGCTGTTTTCTTCCCTCAGACTGATCCTACTGATAGACTTACACAAGCTAGTTCTAGTCTTCAAGCTTTATTAGGTAAATATAATTAATTAAGTTGTGTCCTGAAGCACTTGTTGAGTAGTTTATCTTAATGGTCATGATTTTTGCCACTTTATCTATTGTGTACAGTAGTTTGAGTTACGTTGACAGGAATATAAAGAAAAGATGACAATTTTTTCTACAATAAGCAGTAATCCATCTTGTAATTTTGATGCACATCTTTAAATCAGTTTACATTAATAAGTGTATTGTTTAATCTTAAGGTTTACCACCCAGTTCAGTAACAGCTCTATCCAAGTTTGTAACTAGTTATGATGTGGGTGTAGCTCTAATCACAGTGGTAAGTCAGTCCTGAATAATTTAATAATTGCAACTTGATATCAATACAGCTGTAATAAAATGATCAAACTGCACCTAAGTGTCTACGTTTTCAGGACTGCATCAGGAGCTTGGAGTAATGATAACAACGAGTATGTGTAATATTCGAGTGGTATCACCCAGCTAATCTCCGAGTGCAATATTGAACAACCTATAGACACGTGTGTGGTTCGACTTGTATTACATACTATTTCTTTAATGTTTTGTGGTAATAACGTTATTGCTTGTGGAAATTATTACACATGGGTGTTTTGCCATTTTATGAAAGAGTTTGTATGGAAAAAAGCTGTTTACTAACACTAAATATTGGTAATAAAACACATAAATATGTAAGTTGATTATACTAAATTTCATGTAGGCCCTCTGTAGTTTGATTTTGCTTTATAATATTGAAAAAAGTTTCCAATGGTATAATGAACCTCCATTGACATTTTTCCAGATGAGAGAAATATTAAGTAAACTGGTAGCTAAAGAGAATGGTATTGATGTCATGGTCAATGTTAGACTGTGGAGGGTGACAGGGTGCCATGAATTCCTGGCATCTCTTGGACTAGATCTGGTAGAAGTAGGACAGGATAATGTTACTCTAAGACTGAGTAAACAGGCTGTTAGGCGACATTTACAGTTTGCTCTACAATCTTTAGTGGCTCTATTTGGTAAGTTTTATCTTCATAATATATCCCAAAGCAGCCAAAAAAAAAACCCAAAAAAAATATTTCTGTTGTGAAATTACAGTGCAATTATGATTATCAGTGTTTGCTATCTAGAGCCTTTCTTGACCAATCATATTTAAAGGAAAAAAAAACTTATGGTGATTCTTTTTCCTGTTATCATGTTTTTTGATAAGGTTCACGTATAAGCATCTCAAAAATATCCAATGATTTTTTATCTTTCAGAAACCCAAGAAGCACCTAAGTTAATGACATTACAGAGTTCAAGTAGTCTGGAGAGCTTGTCTTCTTCCCACAGTAGCTCTGTATCTTACAACAGTACCCCACCACCTCTGTCACCTAAAGGAAGAGGCTCAATGTTTAATCCAGCTGAAATGGAGAAAATTAGATCCAGTAAAACTAGTCTTATGAATCAGGTATGTAGGCTACTATTTGCATCCATTCTTTATCCACCATTTTAAACTGTTTTATAGAACTACTAGTGGAAACAACTGAACTTTACCTACCTATTGAGTGTTGTTTATTATTGATGGGAGACAACTCTTATGTTTATGGAATTGTAAATGGACTCGGACCATTTATTCATTTGCCATCTGTTTCCATTGGTTAAATAGTCGAGTTATTGGTTTATGTTTATAATCATTGTTTCTCTTATACAGGGTCCATTAGTAGGGAAGAAAGGGACATCAAAATATTTGAAACCGACCCAATATGATCCTGCTATATATTTATCTCATCAAAATAAAATACGGAACATGTACCCAGCTAGTAGTGATACAGACAGTCCTGTATTTACCTCAGAAGAGTGTTCCATAATGAGTTCCCCTAGTCAAGAAGAAATGGAGTTAGGAAAGGAAACCTCTCAGACCAATGTAAGAAATATGGCCTCTATGTTTGACACTAAAAAATCTTCTGTGTCCAATCAGTCACCACAAATATCACGAAATAAACTCAAAGAAGTCAACAGCAGGGCTTTGTGTGAAAATTTGACATCAGATATGCAATCTCTCTCAGGTTCCATTGGATCAAATAATTCAACACCATCTAGTAATGCTTCTAATATTGATCATTCCGAACTAGCAAAACGTATTCTAGCTGATGTCACTTCACAACATAAAGCAGTGCAAATGATGCAGCGAGTCAACTTAGCTAAATCTCAGGAAAATAGTAGACGCATTCGTGAAGTTGCAGCAGAAGTGCCTAAGGATAACAAATCTATCAAATTAGAACAAGAGTCAGCACGGTCAGTATCTCCAGTTCAATATCATACTATATATAAAGACAGTGATTTAGAAGAGGAACCTGCCAAAAGTTCTTTTGATCGGAATAAACGTCGTAGTATCCTTCCCAGGGATCAGTATTCATCCATTGAACGTTTTGGTAACAAAGACCATGATAATATGAGGACTAATAGATCTTGTGTTGATACAAGTAGTGTAAAAAGTGGCAATAGTGATAACAAAAGTGATGTGACTTCAGTTCACAGCTACCAGAATTATAATAATCATGTGACACAATATGGTGAAGAGCACCAACAATCTAATGGTGATGATGATGAATATGCGGAGTTGTGTCGTGCTCAAGGTGCTAAATTCCAGACTCAATTTTCTTCCAGGAAACCTCACACATTCCAAAGCAATAATCTTGGGACTAACATTGTTAATGATGTGCCAACTTCCAGACATTCCGCTGATTTTTTATGTCCGCCCCCTCCTTTTACATCTAATCCTACATTTCAAACATTCCAAACTAAATCTTTGTCACATCTTGGAAGTTTAACTTCTGGACATGTCGGTGCTCAAAGTGGTGAAAATAGCATCTCATCGGAAAACAGTGAGGGAACAGACAGCAATCCTCAATCGTCAGTTTCTAGTGGTTATCATTCTGAAAAAACTGAAAAGACAAATAGAGACTCATTTACAAAACATTTTGTGAGCAATTCTCCTGCAAATTCTGTGTCCTCGTTACCGCCATTCCGCCCATATAACAACCCTGTGACCCCTGTTACTCCATTAATTAAGACTAATGCCTTACAAACACGTCCAGAATCAACTGCTTCTACTGGTAGTCAATATTCTTCTGCTTCTTCCAATAGATCTGTCATATACCGTCCAAACTCCAACACATCCTTGAACTCACGATCTTCCAGTTCTATCTTACGTCCTTTAAACAATCAGATAAACAATGTTCCTGCATTTGATCCTTCAAAAAACAAGAAAAAAGTCAGTTTCTCAGATTCTGATCGTGATACTTCTTTTGATCATGATGGAGATGTGTCACGCAATATGAACACTCTTCAAGCTGATAATGGGTATGAATATTTGAGTCTTCAACGATCTTATGGTCAAAGATTGGCACCAAGTACACTAAATGTGAGCAAAGACAATAGACACAGGTTTGAAAGATATTCACCAAGTAACAATGAAGTCAGTGCATCAAGATCAAAAGAAAATGGCCACATATTGGGACCACCTATTCGACAACTGAACACCAACCAGTCTACAGTGCAACTTCGCTCTGTAAATACAGATAAAGACAAAAAGTCTATCAGTAAAAGTAAACTACTTCAAGCCTCAAAATGTTAATTATCTCATCTGTTCTTCTGGTTAATTTCAGTGTTATCTGTGATAAAAAGCTTTATATATTCTATGAAGTTTAAGTACAAGTGCATGGACTCTTTTATATATTTTTACTAGAAATTGGTCAGTTGAGAGACAGAAAAACTGGAACTTTTTGCTAAATGATGGACTTTGGTCTGAATTTTTTCAATGAATGTCAGATTAATTCACTGTTGAAACTACATTCGATTCAATATATGTACTTTGTCTCTTCTATACTATGTCTATAATGATTAGAATTATTTTGAATTTTGAACTGCAGTAAGTAAGAGAAGAAGTAGGCTACAAGATATATGGATATACAATTTCTGGCATTAATTAATGTATGGAATGAATTAATTAACCCTTTGATCATATCTTAATTAGCTTGTTTATCTCTGATTCCGTTATCATTTAATATGTGATATCTCTTTAATTATTGTTACTCATTATTTACTTTATATATTGTTAGACTTGTTATGATGATTCAATTCTTTTGATAACGCTGCCTGAAAGAGGGAGTGAAATGTTCATAAATGTCAGAAATAGTATATGCAAATATCTAGTACTTCTTTACTGTACTTCATTTCCACAAGATGGAGATCAGCATTATGTTGATTATTTTAGATGTCTTCATTACAATTTTTGACAAATTGTTAACTGTTTATATGAATAATGGCTTATTTATTTATATATAATACAGACATATTTAAATGAATTTATGTAACTTTAACACCATGTGTTCAAATTGTATAAACATATTTTGTATTGTAGTTGTATATTATGTATATTGTATAATTATGATGTATTTATGTATAGTTTAAAATATACAATCTATATTGAAGATGATTAAACAATGAAGATATTTTTTATGTCTTTTATTTATCTATCATGTCATATTGTCTTTTTGCCGGTACTCTATTGTGAAAGGTTATTTATTAGGACCACAATGTTTATCATGAGTGGTCATAGATGTCAGTAAATATACGCCAAAGTTTATCTATATTCAAACCACAGAAAGAAATGAGTGTCTTGAAAGTTAAACTATAACAATCAATATTTTATTTGTATTTTTATGCTCTTTGGGAATTGGTAGTAAAGTACTCATCGGACTTAAGCGAAATGAACTTCTAATTGTCTAGTTTACTTAAATAATTAGTACAATCCATTCTAAATAAACCCTTTAATACAAATTCAGTTTGATCAAGTATAGGGTGTGGGCAAAATGTCATTATTTTTAAGTATAATGTATGACATTTTGATAATGAAAATTGTGCATATTGCCCTTTATACTGTCGAAAAAAACTTTATTCCTAAACATACTATATGTCTGAAAATCTTAAAGAGATGCGGTCTGCATGTGTTTCAAAAATTAGCTTACCCCCCTTTATTGATTTCTCACGTTGAAAAAACTGAAAGAAATCGGATATGAAGATTCTCAAATGAACCACACGAGACCGAGTTTTAAATCAAAACCGCACTACGCCGATATTAAAAATAAATAAGATAGTTTGCCTGTCAAGATAATATACGCCTACTGAATGCAAGGGAATTGACAATCAAGGGAATTGACAATCACCGGAATGAAATATTCAACCTTCAGTCATGCATTTCTTTTCTTGGGTAATAAAATGTACTTTCAACAAGAATTGTAGCCTACCTTTTAAAAAAGGCAATAACTCATGGAGGATATCAAACAATTTCAGCAAGTTTTGTCAAGAATTGTTCCATCTAGTGTGTTAAGCTGCAATTTTAACGCATTTCCAAAAGCAAGGGCAATAACTGATAAATTTTTTTCGATTAATCTAATTTTCTATAAGGTTTATCCATGGGTGATTACAAAAACTCATGCCAAGATACATAAAAATTCATCAAGAATTGTGCTTTCTAGAGTGTTTACAAGCTATACTAAAATTGAAAGCGTTTTCGAGAACAAGGACATTAACTCATACATAATATTTTCGCTGATTTTCATTTGGGTTCACCCTCTGATTATTACACACTCTCACACCAAGTACATTGTAGAATGTTTACGAACAATGGCAATAACTCATACTAAATACTTTTCGATTTCGCTGACTAGTCTCCTTAGGTGATAACGACACCCTGAGTTACGTCAAAATTACGTCAAGAATTGTGCCTTCTAGAGTGTTTACGAACAATTGTGGGCGGACGACGGACATGGGTGGCGCCAATATGCGCTCCACATTTGACATGGGCGTAGTTAAGTATGGATATTTAAAGAAGATTCATATTACGAGACAAAACTAGTCAATTTGGCGAATGATGTTTAACGTCAATATAGAATTCATAGACATACATACATACGTACTATTATAAGGCATCTTGTATTTTATCCCTCACTACCGGGGAACATTCGTAAGTTACACGAGCCAATGGCACTGATCCCGTAACATTAACGTAACCCTACTGGAAATCCAGCTTTACTTAAAAAAAAACACACATAAATCGAGAAATCAATAACAATAAACATTTAAATAATGTGTGTTCATTAATATCGATTCATGTTTGTCTGTGATTTGTTTTCGACTTTAAAGTCAATTTCATTATACATATCGATTCGCCCCGATTTTCCTTCAGTGCACCCTGCATCGGTATTCCCGTTTTCATTAGCCAATAAGGTGCAAGAGAGTAGGACGTAAAACTCCATTTATTTCATTTCTATTTTTAATAATTGGTAATCGATTGAGAATGTAGCTTTAGATAAATTGTTTATGCAATATTACAAAAAGGTAAAACAAAATTTTACCATCTAATTTTGTTTTTTTTATCTCTCAGAAATGAACTCTTTCGATTAAGTCAGTGAGCATGTGAAAACATAGAAATGCGGGAATCTCGTCCACGAGAAAGCGAAGAAAATTCGCCAACGAGAAGGTGAGGAAAAAGTCGAGAAGTCGAAGAATGTTTTCAACGCTTTCGCGCCTTTTTTCCTCCCCCTTTTCCTTTCCCTTTTCTTCGCCCCTTTTCTCGCTTTTTCGTGGACGAGAAGTCGATTGTAGCACTTTGTCTGTGAGTGAAAATTTATAATAATAATATAATAATTTAGTCCTGCAATTATAGGCCTAAGTAACGCACCTCGTTCGGACGAAGAAAACAGAGACACCTTAATTTTTAGTGCTAAAACCCTTTATTATAAGATAATGTCTCTACCGTACTTCTACATGCAAACTATTTATATTTCTTTAATATATATGGGCTTTTTGTGATTTGTACGATGGAAGCAGGTTGGATAAATAATCCCTGAACTGTCAGAAGTGTTCAGGGACATCACGTGAGCAGTGCTTATTTACAAGAATCTGCCAGGTGGTTGCATTCGAGATTTGCTCCTGGTGCAACACAGCATGATTTCAATGGAAAACGACATGAAGAAGCATTGAGTGCTCCACAAATTCCAAGCAGACAGTCAACCAAGTGCAACACTATTCATAAAATGTGCCGGTAAAGAAAATTCCATTATTCGGGCATCGGACAAGTAATTTATTTCCGTTTATTTCATTAATTGGAAAATATTATGTATCGCAAAAAAAAGACAAATACATCTTATTGCCAAAAATTGTATCGCAAACTGAGATGCGATACCGCTTATTTAGAATCCTGATTATGTCCTCAGTCGGCTTCCTTAGTTTTCTTACATACTGTTTTACTTACTTGTGAGTTTATATATCCTTTGAGAACTAAACGTAAAACCCATTGTTTTTTATTCGAACGCCTTATTTGAATCAGAAAACAGATTACATTGTAAGGTTGAAATTTTTCGGACTAATACAACGCGTGTATTAGTTCTTCTTTCGTCAGTTTTTGATACAAATCATAACGTCAGAGTCGATTTCAAACCAATCACAGAGAAAAGATTCCCACCACTCCTCCTATACATTGTGAACACCTACAAATAACAACACTTCATCAGCAAAATAATACAATCACTAACTCTCATGTCATAGATCACTGGTTAATCGTGGAACAAGCACCTGTTATTAGTCACCATTTCGTCTTGGTTGTCATTTAGTTGATACGTCACTAATACATGTTTAATTGGTGCTTGTCTTTGGTGGAAGGAAGTAACAGCCTGACGTTCCTGTAAAGTTCGTGTTTTGAAATGAAATCACTGAAATTACCTACAGTCATTTGTTTTTTGCAACTTTTACTCGTAAACGGTAAGTTTTTATGTTAAAGAATCCATCACAGTTTATCCAAAACTGTTGGTGCCTATTTCAGGTATTGAATTGACATATTGACTAGCCGTAAAACATTTTTAATCGCCATTTAAATCTATCCCGTAAATGCAGCAAAATATGCGATATATATAACTTTTCATAATGAACATTTTATTGAAAGAAGCAGAGATGTAGATGATAAGTTTTCCATCTGTTCAAATTATTTTTAGTTGTTCAGTGAATTATGATTTGATCATTAGCCCAATTATATCTTTTTTTTTTGTTACTTTTTGGACAATCTTTGACTTCCTACGCCAACGATTATTCTCCAAAATTCAACCGTCTCCTCAAAATCCCCGTACAACTGTTACATATTAGTCAGGTCAGGTAGTTTGTAGAAGACAAGTTAATGTTTGCTTCCAGAAGATTGTCATATTGAACAGACTAGGTTGTGAAAGTGATAGTAGTTGTTATTAGTAGCCGCGATAGAAGTTGCTATTACTGGTCGTGATAGAAGTTGTTACTCGTGAAAGCAGTTGTTATTACTATTCGTGCTGGAAGTTGCTATTACTGGTCTTGATAGCAGTTGTTTCTCGTGATAGTAGTTGTTACTAGTCGTGATAGCAATTGTTACAAGTCGTGATAAGAGTCGTGTATTTACTAGTCGTGAGAGTAGTTGTTACTGGTGATAATAATTGTTACTAGCCGTTATAGTAGTTGTTACTAGTCGTGATAGTAATTGTTACTAGTCCTGATAGCAGTTGTTACTCGTGATAGTAGTTGATACTAGTCGTGATAGCAGTTGTTACTAGTCGTGATAGTAGTTGTAACTAGTCGTGCTAGTAGTTGTTACTAGTCGTGATAGCAGTTGTTACTCGTGATAGTAGTTGTTACTAGTCGTCGTAGTAGTTGTAACTAGTGGTAATAGTAATTGTTACCAGTCGTGATAGCAGTTGTTACTCGTGATAGTAGTTGTTCCTAGTCGTGATAGCAGTTGTTACTAGTCGTGACACTAGTTGTTTCTTGTCATGATTGTTGTAATTACTAGTTGTGATAGTCGTTGGTGGTTTGGCACTGTTGCTTTGATATAACCTGTATTATGAACATATATGTTCAATTCCCTTGAACATTACCTGTTTTTTTCTATCAAGTTGAAAGATTCGGGTAAGTTATGATCCCGAATATCAACCTCCTACTTATTACGGAAAAGTTGATGTAAAAAGGTGCATAAAAGTCATCAGAAAACAGCTATTTTTTTCAGCAAATTTATGTCATTTGTGTAATATGAGACAAATAAATCATATTACTAAATTAGATTTGTAATTTGTGTCACTTGCCCGTATATCTGACTACTCTATATTTAACTCTTGTATAAATCTGGTTTAGCAAAAAAAAAAAAAAAACTATTTTCTTTTAAATGTCGTATATGTATATATATAGTAAATTTAATGATTCATTATTTCAAATCAAAGTCAAAATGTAGAAAGAAAATGTATGTAAAAAGTAAATAAAATTTTCGATTACGACATGATTACGACATGATTTACTTAAAACTAAGAAGAAAAGAAAATTAATCCAAAAAGAAAAAAAATTAGTAAGGAGAATAAAAAAACCTAAATTTTATTATATTTTCTACTTTGATTTGACGTCCATTAAATCCTGTTGAGAATGAACGGATACTGCGTCTTAGCATGAACATAAACCTTTATTTCTGAAGAATAGTCAATATCTGTATATATTCATCAGTGAACTTAACTGATGTCATAAAGCATCAGAATCCCATGAAATCTGGAAAACTCACAAAACTACGTCATTTTTTACAAAAACGCTTAATCAATTTATTTGTGAAACTATCACTCCTTTCAACACTTACACTAACAGCATTTCTATAGATGACGGTTATCAGGAACCAGCGACCAACTCAGGAGACAATTCTAATGGAGAGCTCCAAACGAAGATAAACGTTCTCGAACAATTCTTTCATAGTTTTGATCTGAGTGTTAACATAGAAAAGACAGAATTCATTGTTCTTCGAAATGGTGGCACACTGCGCAAGAACGAAAAATGACGATTGTACACAGTGACTTACTATAATTAGTTAGGTCTATGTTTCTCATCCAGACTTATCTGGTCGAAATGTCTTGCAGCCAAAGCTAAAAAAAAAAAGGCCCTCATTCCCATTCAAGACTTAATTTGTAAAACTGGACATTCAGCCATTGACATTCTGTTTAAAATTTTTGATGCAATAATCAAACCAATATTAACAAATGGAGCCCATGTGTGTTGTTTCCAGTTCCGACCGGAAATCGAAAGAGTACACACTAGCTTTTGCAAAATCACCTCGGGTATTCACAAATCCAGTACAAATTTAGGGACTTTAGGCGAATGCGGCCGTCCACCTTTAAGTGTATCCTATATCAATGTGTATCAAGTACTGGTGTAAGCTAGTAAATATGTCTCTTTTAAGATATCCAAAGCAAGAAAACAACATGCGGAAGCAGCATGATTCTGCAGGTCGAACTAACTGAGCAACTCAAATACGATTACTATTGCTCTCTCTAGGCTTTGGTTTTCTCTGGTACTGTGAAACCATTGGCCAGATAAACACAAATTTTGTATACGACTTTAAACAGCGTCTGAAAGACATCAATTTACAGGAGTGGTCTGCTTAGCTGTTTGAAAGTAATAGCCTTACCCACTACAGACTCTTCAGGCTTAGTATTAGTCAAGATTCTTACTAAGATTCTAACATAACTTTTCATCAGAAAAGTAATAATACAAAATTAAGGCTTAACATGTTACCTTTAGCTAAACACCTTTTCGACAGGAAACAATATAAAGATTCTAAATGTAAATCGTGTGATTCCGAATGTGAAGATATTGTCCATTTCATGCTGCTCTGTGTTAAACTAGAAGAAATCAGAAAAATGTATATTCCAAATAGGTACATAGATAAGAGATTTGCCACTGATAATTACCGAAAATTTGTAACAAACAATATTTTTTTAAGTTCCTTCTCAAGATATATTAATTTAGCTTTTGCTGTAAGAAAAAAACCAGAAATGATATCACATAATTGAATTGTATTGTTAGGCTGCGTTTCCACCGAGTTTCACGTGAAACGTGACATGTCACCTGTCACGTGACAAGAAATAGAACATATGATTTTGGTAGGAACCGTTTCCATCAATGACACGTTTCACGTTTCACATTTCACGCGTGAAATGACACGTTTTTGAAGAATGAACATGTTCATTCTTTTACCGTGTCATGTGTCACGTCCGCCCGATCTTGGGTTTTCCTCAACTTAGTTGGTACCAATTGGATGTAGATGAGGCAACACTAGTTATTACAATTCCACGTAGGTTTCATATGACATTTGTGTGTAATTGAAGAATAATTCTCTGTCTGGATTTTCCATGACGCAGCGAAACGTTCGGGTAAATTCGCCCCTTTCTGGACACAATAAGTAATGGCCCTTCACCATTTTGAGCGCCTACTGCAGTTTCTCTTCCTAGCTCGCCGGGACAACAGACACAGAGCAAGAATTTCCTCGTCAGATGGATCTGAACCGTCGCCCACATGATTGTGATATAAAATCCAGTGGAAACCCTTAATGTCACGTGTCCTGCATGACACATGAAACGTGATACGTGACACATGAAATTTTGTGGAAACGCAGCCTAAGGTGCGTGTGAGTCCATGGAGAACCACTGTGATATCCAAGACATTGTTGATCATCTTTGTAACTATGGTAGTCATGTAACTATGGTAGTCATGTAACTATGGCTTCGGTCAACATTACTTGAAATAAAAATGAAATGAATGGAATTTTACGTCCTACTCTTCTGCACCTTATGGGCTAATGAAGACGGGCAACGCCATGTAGTGTGCAATGAGGGAAATTTTGCCAGGACAGCGGCATTAGCCTACTCTTTTTGCGATTTCCAACTGTCGAGGGATCTTTATCGTGCACAGCCTGTAGCACACGAGGCCTCGGTTTATTGTCCCATCCGAACGACTAGACGCTTTTTCCATGTCAGTTCCTCCGACCTGCATCACCGACAAGGAGAAACCGGGCTGAAAAATCCGAGAGTCATCTCGACCTTTGTCGAAATTGAACCCTGGACCTTCAGGTTAGCGAGCAAGCGCCTAACCCACTGAGCCTTCGCGGCTCCAACATAACTTGAAATAAACCATTATTATTATTATTAAACCGTAAAATAAGGTCGTAAAATTCTTTTTTTAAGAGTCCGATTATGATTGCCTTTGCAAGAATTTTGAGTTTTTTTTGCACAAGAAATGTAATTTAATAAATTCGGTATCTGCTCTGTATTAGATTATTATTAGGAAATCCAACATTCGACACACTCTGGTAAGTCTTGCGTTTTATTTTATAATAAGTTCTAGGACAGATCTGTTCTGACAGATAATTTAAACGTTGTTCATGTCATTGTAGGCATGAATAAGTTAAAATAACAATTGGCAAATGTCCAGACAGTTATATTTATTAATCCAGAATAATCTTTTATTTTCCATTTTGTCACTCCAGTTTAGGTGGTTTTTTTTTTAGCACTAAGACATTAACTTTTTAACCTAACCTGCTGACAACACAGGTGTGTATTTCGAGACTGGAAAGGGCAGAAAACGTATTAGTTTAAACAAGTTAGGTCAATAGGTTAATTTGACGAAAGGCAAACTCAGAAATTTTCAGTCTTTTGTGTTCGCTTGAAGTTTTTGTATTATAACAGAATCAGATTAATTTGTGATGTATGGCTCACTGGTATCTTACCTCGGTGTGAAAAATTCAAATCAACAGTTTCTTCACCATTGTTGTATAACCCTCTTTTAACACCTGTCAATCATCTTAACCTTGAAAACACCTTATTTTATTATTTTAAGTTAAAAAATATTGTTGAATCATGCCAAATTTACAATTTATAATATTGTATTCAACCACACGTCACATATTGCTGAAAAGAGAAAACCAAGTACATTTTGATTGTGAAATCCATATTGATGGGGAATTGATACATTGTGAGTTAGATCCTCATTCGAAAAATTAAATCAAAGTTTTTAAAAATAATGATCATGAATTATTGTCATATATTGTTAAAAAAAAAGAAAACCAAATGGGCATTGATAATTTGTAAAACTCAACTATTTGTGCATGTAAGAGGGATGTGATACAGTCGTCCAAAGTTGTCATAAAGGTTAATTAAAGAGATGCCCATAAAAGCAATAAAAGCGTACCCATGGATAGCTGAGGTCAAGGACATTCTTGATGTAAATTTCAAGGTCATTGGAGGTCAAGGTCATTCAAGATAGAATTTTGAATTTTCATAAATTCAAACGACGAAAAAAAAAATTAAATTCGAAATAAATATTCTGTTCCCGATAAGTTTTAGAAAAAGTAACAAAAGGTTTTCATAGGCACCAAAACCATTTCGTGACTTTCAATTTATTATTCAATGTTTTATAAAAGTGTGTTTCTCTGTAAAAAATTTTCAATTTCATATTTAATTCCATCTGATAAATCTTGTTCAAAACAAAATTAAAAAGGAAACCGGAGGAAAATCGGTCCATAAATAAGCTCTACAGCTTCCAAACAAATTTTTTCGAAATAATGCTATAAGTCGGGTGAACAAAAAATTTCAGGCAAGCAGGATATCCACGAGTATGCGGATTACGAATACGTCACAGCTACACATAAAGTGATGACGTAACCTGCTGTGTTGGGATAACCGGCCCGTTGCGGAACCTCTCTTGGATTCTAGCCGATTTTAAGATCTATGATCAGAACAGATATACTCCATCATTATTTTCAGTCTGAAACAAAGGCCATGTTCCGTCCCAATTTTTCATTTCGTCCCGATGTGTCAGTTTCCTGAGTTGTCCCAATTTGTCATCAAATGTTGTCCTATTTTGTCGCAAAATTTCAATATGTCACTAAATATTGTCCCATTTTGTCTCATAATTCCATTTTGTCACTAGAAATTGTCCCGATTTGTCGCAAAATTGCAATTCGTCAATAAAAATCTTCCCATTGTGTCGCAAAATTACATTTTGTCACTAAAAATCGTCCCAATATGTCTCGACCTGTCTTAAGATGGGCTTATGATTATCAATAACGTTTGGACTTATCATAAGACCATCGATATCACACGAATAAAAAAATATGGCTGCTGCTACCTGCCATGATTGCACTTATGTCACTAGAAGCTTTAAGAAGGTTAATGCTGTAATGTTGGTTAATGCTGTTTGTAATGACGATATAAAGTTGCCAACTGACCAGGCTGGATTAGGCAACACTTGAAAAAAACAGATTTTCCACGTGTTGTCGATGCCATTGGTGGTACACACATACGTATAAAAGCTCCAACAGAGGATGAACTTTTTAATGTAAACAGGAAAAAGCTACCATTCTGTTAATGTTCAAGCAGTTTGTGATTTAAGTTTTTGAACATTGTTGCTAAATATCCTGGCGCCACTCATGATTCATTTATTCTGATCAATAAATTGGGAAGAGGCAAATGGGAATAAATGAGGAGTGGAATGCGAGGGAGCAAGGACAGAAGGGGTCAGATGGTAGTAAACCTATCGTATGATGTCGATTGGGATAGCGATCGTGATATCAGTCAGTATACAACAGAATCTTAAATTCTATAACCATTCGAGACATCTACAATCACCTCGTTTCCGAAAAAATCCCCAAAACCTATAGGCTTGGTTAAAAGAAAAGATTTTCGAGGCATAATTTTAAAAATGAACAAGTGTTCTCGAATTTATAATAGTATGTGTGAACACAAACCTTTATAGAGTCCAATATAATTATCTCGTAATATGATTTCACTGAAATTTCAATTATTCAAAAATACCATTTAAGTGAAACAATCCTGTGCTCCATGTGTAGCACTTCTCTTGAAACTTATTCATTTCATTTAACATTTCCCAAAGCTAATAGCATGTATTACAAAATATATTCAAACCAAAGGATATTTAATTACCTATTTGGGTGTTATATATATATCTGATGTAGCAAATATACATCATTTTATTCACTTTATGAATCATTGTATATACATAAACAAATATTTTTTTTATATAAAGCAGGAGTTAAAAATGAGGAGCCAAACCTAAACTTTATATCAAAAAACTTATCTTGAAAGAATGACTTGTCTTGTATTAACGGAAATGAAGTTTTTACAGCAAGATTAGCTTAAGAAAAGACTCAAATCTATCATTAAGAAATTCTTTGGACGACATCACGACAAATATGACCAACAAGTAACTTCAATAATAACTTATTTGCTATATTTCTGATTGTTAATTGCACGAAGCAGATTATGAGTCTTTTCGAAACACTAGTTTCTGCCAACTTTGGTGGCTCATTGTTGTTAACATATCATCGGAATATGGGAGATGTTTGTGGATTATAATTTCTATGTATTTATTTTTACCTATTATATTGTCAAAGGGAGTGGCCAGCTAAATCCATTCGGGGTCATATTGTCATCATTTGATTGTAGAATACGTATATATGATGGGAAAGGTATTTTCAGACGCATGGGTGTGGTTTACGCATAGGTGAAGCGGAGTGACTTCACTCCGACAATTAGATCATTCTATTTTAGTATGAAAAACCTCAATATCTAATAATTTCATTCGTTTTCAACTTAGCCAACCACATTATCTTTATAGATGAAAAAGAGTTTTTTACTTCTCAAAAATAAGGCGCAAATCTAGTTGAATAAAATGATAAAATTTGTCCGTGATTTTTGCTATTGGGCAACAGGACTCTTCAGAAGATGATCATTTGTGTGTATTACATTTCCATAGATAGAAAAATAGACGGACAATTAATATATTGCATATTTGGCTGAATTTCTATATAATACCTCTTTAGAACGCATTTTACCTCTAAGTCTCCTAACCCACATAAACGGATACGATTCTATTTTACTGTCTTTTGCCTGGCTGTTTATGCTGCTTGGATCATGCTTTCGGTTGTTGACACCTATATAGAAGACAATGGGTGATGGTTTGGTTATGTCGTTATAAGTCTTGATGATGCTCGTCATTTGGTGGATCTGTGGGCCTGGGAAGAAATGGACTTCATAGGATGGGTCCGTAATTCTGGACATAATAGAAGAGCCGACAAAAGGGTTAGTTTTACGATTTCAGGTAGTAGTCGTCTTTGTTGTTGGTTGTGTAGTGCGGGTGTGATAGTCGTGGGTTGTGATTCTCAGTCTGGGTGTTTCAAGTTTAGTGTTCGTCATACATCTGGTCCTGCGTTTGGTATTTGGACTTATTTTGTTTTCTTTATCCATATCGCTCAAAAAAAGAAAAGAAAAAGGAAACTCTCGGATGTTGCTGGAGAGAATTATCAGGGGAATTAGAGTTTAGAAAATGCTTGCTAGATCGGTTATCTTCAATTGGGCTGGTTTTCATGACACTTGGACGATTTCCTGTGACAAATTGTGACAATTTCTAGTGACAAATTGTGACAATTTCTAGTGACAAATTGAAATTTCGCGACATATTGGAACGATTTCTAGTGACAAATTGATATTTTTCTAGAAATCGGGACGAATTCTAGTGACAAAAAAGAAATTTTGCGACACATTGGTGCGATATTTAGTATCATACTGAAATTTTCGACACAATGGGACGATTTCTAGTGACAAATTGTAATTTTGTGACACATTGGTACGATATTTAATGTCATATTGAAATTTCGCGACACAATGGGACGATTTCTAGTGACCAATTGAAATTTTGCGACACATTGGGACGATATTTAGTGATAAATTGAAATTTTGCGACAAATCGGGACGGTTTTTAGTGACCAATTGTAATTTTGCGACACAATGGGACGATTTCTAGTGACATATTGAAATTTTGCGACAATTCGGGACGATTTCTATTGACAAATTGTAATTTTGCGACACAATGGGACGACATTGAATGACAAATTTGGACAACTCATTTTGACACATTGGGACGCAATGACAATTCGGGAAGGAACAGGCCACCCCTCTCAGAGAAAAAAAAATACAAAAGGCTAAAGAAAAATTTAATCAAATTCTTTTGGAAAAAAAAGTTTGAACTCTTATAGAACTATATGATACCATATGTAATGGAAATAAGAAAACATATCCTTGACCAAAAACTATATTCTTATCGATTGTAATTTGTCGTTAAGATGTCAGAATGTTCCTACAGGAAAGGACGACTGAAACTGTCCTATGGTTCACGGTCGAAAGTAAATTGTCGTAGTTCTCCAGGACTGTCAATTTGTTTCGTAATTTTAGTTACATTTGGCAAAACATAGTATCTGATTTAATTAATAACACATTTTTGTTCCAGCGAAATAAAATTAAGTCTTAGGAAACTTTTAGAAAACTTAATTTAGTTTGAGGAAACTTAATTTAACTTTTTAGTAATAATATTGTTTTATGTCTCTGGTTCCAACAAAACGCCACCTAAAGCACAGTGAAAGAGTTACTACATTAATTATTAGGCCTATTTGTTAACATTACAATCTGAGAAGCCTGTTCGAAAGATTAAAGCTATAGAAATATATTTCCATGGTTGAATATCATGTGTTAAATAATGTAGAAATTACAGTTCCAGACTACTTAGATTCAATCTAAAATCACTGTCACAAATAACTGTTTTATAGGTTTCCACCATTACTACAGTTTTTTTTATCGCTTGTCTAGCTTGAACATCATCAAGAAAACGGCTGTTGACCAAAATTCGTTTTAATTGGATATTGTCCTACTCTCACTTTTAAAATTTACACATTGAAAAGAAGTATTTATCCATATATAAATAGTTGAAGTATGGTTAATCGTCATATTAAGCACATTTAATTAGGATAAATTTTGCTGTAACCACCAATTGAGCTGTTTTTTTTTTAACACACTGTACCTCATTTTAGATCTAACATTCGACTGACTGCTATAAGGAAACCAACTGTATGTTTCTACAATTGACAAGGATAGCTTAAAGTGTTTTAACATGTTATATGGTTTATGGCCATTTTGACTTCAGGCTAAATTCTTCTTTCTGCAATTATCATTCCATCATTGATTGTGACCTTGACCCTCGATATTGACCCCTGTACTATTAATCTTTTTAGTTATGCGCCTGATTTATGTTCAAATCAATGCCAATATAATTAATGAGAAAGAGTCATAAAACTCTTCAATAGAAAGAATAGTCATGATGAGCAATTCGAGTCCGTCTCAAGGGTGTATTCCAGTTCACTGCAACAGATGTTTCATTTGTAGCCTCTAGTATCAATCAATGCCTATTGTTGTCACTATATTGTTGGTTGTTGATAGGTATGTTTATACTGCTCAATCTGACCAACAAATAACTCCTACAGTTTCAAATTTAGACAGTAGTGTAATTATTATTATATATCTACCGAATGTTTTAATACATTTACACTTCAGCCTAGTGGAACGTCCCGACCTTGCGTCGGTAGATATGATTCTGTTGAACTAGTACTAGAAGTGTTCCTCAATGTTTTAAATATATCTATAGAAGTCAAGTACTTGTGTTGTATTTTCTGAACTACCACGTTACTACGTTATACAAATAACAGTACTTACTAAAAAAAAAACAGGACTCCTAGTTAATGAAATGTTTAGTGTTAGGAGACAAATGTTTTTCAAAGCTTTTTAATTCAGGGCAATTTTTTTGATAAAAGTGTGTTTTGTCTGTACAGTAACAATATTTGCTTATTTAATCAACGTCTTTATTAATAAAAAATAACTTGAATTTGGCTATTCGAATTTTTAGATTCTGGATTCGAATATCAATGACTTTTAAATTTAGACATTTTTCGGAGGACAATCAGAACATTTCAACGGCATAAACAAGTAAAGCAGTGTTTTTTCTTTTAAAATATCCTTTGTGCAATCTAATTAAATTATAAAAACGAGAAGTAATAAATTATAATGACAAAACAGAAAAAAGAAATTTTATACTGAAATGAAAATAACTTAAATTATTTTGTCGTCGTTTTGGAAAACAGTAAATTACATACAAAGACATATATAATCAAACAGGAAAGATATGTTTCCTATAGACAATTCAAATTAAAACAATATATTCTAGAGAATGTCAACCAGTGACAGTCTACACAATGTAACACGCCGACGGAAAATAATATTTGTTTTTCATTATATTTCGGAATTTATTGATGCCACCATAATAATTCCCCACGCACGATACAATCAATACACCATCTTTCACATCTTCTTACGTCAATTTTATACAATAATCCATCACTTATCCGCAGACAATATGTTATAAACATACTTAATAAACATACATGTATTATTCCCGTGGCCCTCAAATTCGTCCTACCTCGCCGACGAAACCTATGATAATCAGCTTATCGACATATTGTAATTAAATTTGAGTAAATCCGTCTTTTTAAAACCTTGAAAGATAAGCTAGTACTTCGGTACTAGTTTACAAATTTTAGCATGGAAGAATTTCAGTGATCGATAAGGGCAGAATCTTGTTCTTTAGAATGTTCAACCTGAATGCCATTAAAGAAGATTTTGAGTTGAAAACATCAGATGGCCAGGGCTGCAAAGTATATTTAGAGTATTCCATGATTAAGATAGCTTGCCAGGCAAGGTAATATACGCCCACTGGCAGCATTAATTTTGGGTAAAAAATTTTCAGTAAGGTAACAATTGGTGGACTAAAATATTCAACCTTCCGCCATATACTTTTTTCCTAGGGTCTCTATTTTCATTTAAAAATGTCAGGAATAGTACCTTATATCAACTCATTAAATATTTTTCGGTATTTGATCGGTATATGATTTGCTATAGGGTTCACCCTAAATAATATTTTGATTTTTTAACAGGATCTTCCTTGGGTGATATCAAACAATTTCAGCGAGTTTGTCAAAAATGAACGTGTGTTTACAAGCCAAAAGTTTTCAAAAAACAAGGGCAATAACTGACACTAAATATTTGTCGGTTTATCTGATTTTCAATAGGGTTCATCCTTGGGAAAAACAAATACTAAAGCCAAGTTTCATCAAAATCCATTCAAAATTGTTCTTTCTAGAGTGTTTTCAAACTAAAATTGAACGCGTTTTGAAGAACAAAGGCAATAACTTGTACTAAATATTTTTTGATTTATCTGATTTTCAAACTAAGTTTCATCAAAATCCATTAAGAATTGTTTTTTTCTAGAGTGTTTACAAGCTAAAATTGAACGCGTTTTCAAGAACAAGGACAATAACTCATACTAAATATTTTTCAATTTTGCTGATTTTCAATAGGGTTCATCCTTGAGTTAAAACACAATCTCACACCAAGTTTTATCAAAATCGGTCAAGAATTGTGCCATGTAGAGTGTTTACGAGACAAAAATCAAACACGTTTAAAAGAACAAGGGCAAAAATTCATATTTGATATATTTTGATATTTTTAATTTTCAATAGGGCTCATCCCTGGGTGATATCAAACAATGTCAGTGAGTTTTTTCAACATTGTGCCTTCTAGAGTGTTTATAAGCCAAATAGTTAATCGGTTTTCAAACACAAGGGCAATAACTGACACTAAATATATTTCGATTTATTTGATTTTCAAAAGGCCATTAAGAATTGTTCTTTCTAGAGTGCTTACAAGCTAAAATTGAACGCGTTTTCAAACACAAGGGCAATAACTGATACTAAATATTTTTCGATTTAACTGAATTTCAATAGGGTTCATCCTTAGGTGATTACAAATACTCATGCCAAGTTATGTCAAAATCGCTCAAGAATTGTGACTTGTAGAGTGTTTACAAGGCAAAATTCCAACACATTTTATAGAACAGGGGCAATAATTCGTATTAAATATATTTCGATATGTGCTATTTTCAAAAGGGTTCATTCTTGGTTGATATTAAACAATTTCAGCAAGTTTCGTCAAAATCGGTCAATAACTCTGCTTTGTAGAGTGTTTACAAGCTAAAAATTGAACGCGTTTTCAAAAACAAGGGCAATAACTGATATTAATCTTTTTTCGATGTGACTGGTTTTCAACAGGCTTCATCCTTGGGTGATAACAAATACTCAGGCCAAGTTTCATTAAAATCCATTAAAAATTGTTCTCTCAAGAGTGTTTACAAGCTAAAATTGAACGCATTTTCAAGAACAAGGGCAATAACTCATACTAAATGTTTTTCGATTTCGCTGATTTTCAATAGGGTTTATCCTTGAGTTATAACATACTCTCACACCAAGTTTCATCAAATTCGGTCAAGAATTGCACATTGTAGAGTGTTTAGAGCCATTCAAGAACAAGGGCACGAACTCATACTAAATTTTTTCCGATTTCGCTGATTTTCAATAGGGTTCATCCTTGCGTGATCATAAACACTCATATAAAGTTTCATCTAAATCCGTCAAGAAATACACCTTGTAGAGTGTTTACGAGCAATTGTGGACGGACGGACCGACGGACAGACAGACGGACCGACGGACGGACGGACGGATGTGGGTGACGACAATATACGCCCCCCCCCCCCCCCCCCCCCATTTCATGTGGGCGTATAAAAAGCGAGGTCCAAATTAAGTAAAGGATATGGAGAGCTTTCCATCCAAAGAAATTCCGCTGCCCGATGATTCCGATGGCAGGGGCTTTCTTTCGATGGAAATCCAGAGGATGAGGTCCTTATGTTATGTTACTTATATACCGAACCTTTAAACTGACAGATACAGATACAAGAAACAAACTGAACTAGAGCTGAGTACAGCACCTTGCTTGGAATTCGACATTTTGCCCGCCCTATAGCCTTAAGGCCCTTTCGTACTTAAATACCCTTTGCCTGGTGTTCTCTCACCCGCTTTTAGTTAAAACCAACCTGTGAAATCCAATTTCTAACTATACCTTTATTTAAGTTGTCCACCTTTAATTTCCAATATGCATAATCGAAAATAGGTGATTTTAGATATTGGTACTGACTATTGTGTGACTAATTCAGGTAGAGAAAAAATTCAAATAGAATTATAATGTGTACATTCACATGTAGAAATCAAGATATAAAATAATGTGCATAAACAAGATTTGTGAAAAGATAGCCTTGCGAAGCAAGGTGACATACGCCAACCAGCAGCTTTGATTGCAAGTACAAATCATGTCTTTTCTATAGAGAATTTTAAGCAGACAAAATCAAAATCAAAATCCATAAATAATTGTTGTCTGTAGAGTGAGTGGAGTTGCACTATGAAAACACTAACAAATTCGGACACAATATTTATGAAAATCAATAGGGATCATCTACATATTGACAGTAACCTACAAAATCAAAATCAAAAGAATCCATAGAGAACTGTTTCCTGTAAGAGTGAGCACGATAAATTTGTGGGCGTATAAAAAGTGGAAGGAAAATTGCTATTAGTTAGACCGGATAAAATGTGTAATGTAACTAATTTGTATCGTCTACTAAAATTTGTATAGAGTTACTCCTTTAGAAACAGAAGCATAGTTCTAATTAAGTTCAGAAAAAACAAAATGTTACTTATTTTTGATGGAAATGAAATGATGTGAATCTAAGCCATATTTTGTTTTTAGCCAAAACACTAATTCTTAGTAGATAGTAACTTTCATTAAATTTTTAGCACTGTGTCTATTAAATTGAATTTCTTCAATAAATTAATGGAATGAATTGATTTAGAAATTAACGTTATGAACCATAACTATACTTTACATACTCCCTGGAAAACACGGAATGAATTTAGATTATTATGTGTTAAATAGTGAAAGGCCTCATTTTCCACCTCAAAAGAGATTGGCAAATTTAATACAATTTGGTATCTACTGTTCTATATTTCCACATAAATATAACTACTCTTTTATCGAAATGCTAAATAAAGTAATGGAATGAAGTGATTTGGAATTTAATGTTTAACTATAACTAGACCTAACTCGCCTCCCTTGAATATTTTCAACATATTGTTTGCATTAAGCATAACTTTTGTGGCCATAAATTCAAATATTACCAGGAAAATAGTTAAGGCGTTGTAACCACGTTAATAGGCAAATAAGGCGGTGTAGTGGGAATTCATATCACATAAGTTTAATCTGATTTGTCATCAATATATCCCATTTAATTCTTATCGGTGATAGGGTTAATTTATTCCTTGATTATATTGCCTTTGGGTATCTTGTGAGTGATCTTTATTTTCTATAACAAATATATCGGTGCGACCTATGTGTAAATTAATGTTACCAATATAATGGAATATGATAAGTCGTTGGATTAGATCTCAGTGTTTATCCGGTTTTTTATCACCCCAACACTAATAGGTCATAAAAGAAGTTTAGAAAAAGTTAATGTCCAAGTAATTAATATTTCTCAATAAATTAACATGCTAGTTAAACGTTTACGTTTTTCACCCTTCGGTTAACAAGAAAGTAAGACCTGAAGGTAACTACGCATAGTAATTGATTAGACAGATGTTCATTGGAATATCATCTATACCCGCCAATCCTACTCTGTCAAAAACAAGATGCAATGAATTTCGATACCATGTCATAGCACCATTACTTTGATCTACTGACATAAAAAAAACCTTGAAACTGGAATGATGGTTAACCCGTCTATAATAGTAATATATCTCAGTCTATATTGGGAGTAATAAATTACAATCACTTTGTTTAACTTTGAAAACCGGCAGCTTTCAAAACAAAATGAAAAATTGCATGATAACTGTTAATGGCAATATAAGTTTACAATTTTGATCTGGTCTCCGTTTCCATATAAACCCTACCATACACCAATACTCCATCCATCATTTTCGATATTTGCCAATTGTTTGGCGTACGTTTAGATCTGATGCAAATCTTAGACAAAGGGTGTTTTTCCAAGGTTTGCTACAAAATTAATGACGGATGGGACGCGTGACAACATTAAAATGTGAAAAAGTCATGTTAACAACAAATGAATGCAAAGAAGACCCATATATTTTTCTGTCAGATAATGACGAGTAATGTGTCTACAAGCTGTTTCTTTGAAAAACGCCCTTGATATACTTTCAGTAAAAGGTCTTTTAGTAGTGCAATTTCGCTTGAATTAAGAGACTTTACAACAACTGTTGGTTTTTGGCGACATGTTATTTAAGTACATGTATTTAAGAAGAGACACAGACATCTGAAAGGAAAATGTGGCCATAAACAACTGTGAGGGACAGAAAACCACACCTTATAGTTAAATAACAACTTGAATTCTGATGAACATATCCACCTGAATCATGGCTAACTCTGTATTCCACGGTGTTCATACTGACTAACGACGGCTTGTGGGGTGGCTTTTAGCTATTGGATATGAAATCATGGGCAGCTATTTTATTGTCAAGGGTCACCATTAAATTAACGCGTTTCTTATCTCTGCCTGATCCATCATGCCTATGGGCAGGTTAACAAGATGGTTGCATTTCACATGTCAATGATTCATTAAATCAATGTACTTGTATGTACATGTACTTATATAAATTGACCTGACCATTAAAATACTTTGCAACGGCTTCTACTAAAACATCTTAACACATGTAATTGTTCTTTTGCAAAATCGACTTAGTAGCTTTATACGAAATACATATCACATTTATTATAAATTCACCAATTATGCCCATCGCTTATCTCTAAGTATAGACCACCTATAACAGTCCACCAGAGTTCGCTAACCTGGCTACGTGTTTAAGTTTTACAATATGTATGTCCCTAATGAGACTTAAATTTATCTAAAACATTTTAAAACAAATACATAATTAGTCCATGTTCATCAAAAACTTCATTTAAGTAATTTAAAAACAAGAAGATAAAATGAGTTAAGACCCCTGAGATACGAAATGCGGAGAAAAATTTACTTTGGTAGATAATTAAATATAAAACATTAAATTAATATCATGTCCTAACACTGACTGACTCTCAGATTTCTCAATCTCCTCGGTACACACTTTAGTTTTATCATCATTTCGTCTAAAGCATTAAAGCCGCACTTCCGACACGGGGCACCTGGTGTGTATCAGCTAACAACTCTAGCAATTAATGAAATTAATCGTACCTCTCTAAATGTAAGTATATTACACATGAATGAATGACTAAACGTAAAAAAGTGAGCAGACAAACTCAACAACAGAATTGACGTATAATAACACAGAATAATAATTATTGGATAAATACACACACCTCTTTAATACACGGGTACATAACGTTTCAACATAGTTACACGTGAAAATGAAAATGGTGTATTTATCCCACAATTATTATCTGCGCTTCTAAATGTCGTTCAGATCTTATAAACATATTTATAAAAGTACCAAAAATGAAGAATTGAGATGATCAATTTGGGTGATTCATAGTGCTGTCACGTGGCCTATAGCATACTTTACTTTTTATTTGCATATAGTCACATTCAAGAAATGTATATTTTACATAGAGAACATCTTTTGTTCTAAAGAGTCTTTACTAGACCAGCTCACAAAACGTCTTGGCAATGCATCAAATTTACCGCAGATACTCTAAGATCACATACTTACAAGACTTGTAAGTAGGCTACTGGTGATAATGATTGATGATTGATGATGTTTTATGATGATGATGATCATGATTATGATGATGTTTTGTGGGTTTTTTTTGTAGATTATTTTTTACGAGACCCCCCTCCTTAAAATACATATAGTACTGTCTATGATAATATTATTCAATTAAATTTTGAGAAAAAAAATTGACGTGATTGACTACCAATTTCCGTGCCAAATGATAAATAACTTTGTTAGATGTGGAAATATAACTTCTACTGACCGAAACTGAATAGTTCATCATACTGTTTTCGGTACTTCATTTCAGAATCTACCTTTACCAGTGTAAAATGCCTAATATGCTGGCATATACTCTAATGCTTCTCCCCAAGGCGACAGTTGACGAGTTGACAAGTTGACAGGTGTTTCAATAATGACGGTTCAAATAATAATCAGCCTCCCTAATCTATTATTTATAGACATCAGATATTGGTAGGCAATCGAAAATTACTAAACTTCTTTCATCCATTATTTTAATTGATTTTTAAAGAATAGAGCTTTCTGGAAACCAAAAAGAGCCCCTATTTTATATATAAACAATCAGAAACAAAAAACTTATAAAACCACGTTTAGGTGAATAAACGAGTTGGTTAAAAACCCAGAACACTTTTCAGCATTATTTCAGTTGAAACGGCTATACAAATTGGCGCGGATAATTATACTGGTGAGGCAATTGGCAGGTTTGATCCAAGAGCAGTCGTTAGAAACGATCCTTGAGAGAGTTGTTCTTTTTTTGTATGATATTAACGGTCGGATAAACATGCGAATAACTTTTTTGTTTATTGTAAGAAGGCTGTAAAGTGTAATAGAGGCCTCATTTTTGAAAGCACGACTAAACTTAAGAACTGACTGCTTCCAATTATATATTTGAGTGGATAGAAGGCGCGAAAATAAAATTAAGAAAAAGAGAAGCGAGAGAAAGAGCAGGTGTTAACAGAAGATATATAAACCAAAATAGTCACAGACCTTGAGCAATACATTTTAACATCATTTCAAAACTAATCAACTATTTTGCTGTTTTTTGTCGATTGGAATAGAAAAATTAGACTAAAATCGAGGCTGTCAGAAAATTGATAATTTGTGAAATTGGACTAAGTAGGAGATGTAACCTGGATGATGAGAGTTATTGTCAGGGCGACAAGGGACTTGTTTAATGGAAATTAGATTCACATAGCGATATAATGTCAATATTCACATAGAGTAATTACAAAATGGAAATTATTCTTAATACCATACTATATATATATATTTATAGGTGTTACCATTAACTTGAAAACCGCGCAATAAAAATTTTGGCTATCAAGTATAGCTTCGATTACTAATAAGGCAATCAGGAAGCGAAGTTGACGATCATTGAGGTCTGATAAAGATCCACTAGACATCAGATAGCGCATTTAGAATAGGGGTAAAACAAAATATCATTGTGAGTTGTAATTTAATTTTCGAACTAAAGTTCCGACCGACCGTTTTAGAAATGCCTACCCAATAGTGTATGTGGTAGTATCTGAATCAATTGATCATCTAGTCGGATCAAATGACATTTTTAATACCTGCTCAATACAATTCATATTCGTTTGTATCCAAGGTTTGAGATAAGAGACGACAATAAAGCAGATAAGAATGATAAATTACCAGGTTTTTATTTAATATTATTTTATTATTAAGTGCATGGAGAGATGTTAAGTGTTTTATTACGCAGTTTTGATAATCTTTTTGATCTATGGTTATTACATGCGCACGACACACTCAATTCTAACCATCTACTTCCTTTAATTGATATGAAACGTAATCCTCTAATTAATTGGTAGGTAAGGGACAATAATCCCAACATTCAAATCCATAAAAATCATGATACTCAAAAACACAAACGATTTCTTTCAAAAAATAAAACAACTGACTATCCCTGCAAACGTTTTCTTAGTTTCCTTAGACGTTCAAAGTATTGATTCCGGACGTGCATCGTCAATAACCCTTATTTCCAAATATAGAATTTTGAGGTACATCTGAAATGATAGAATGGACAGAATTGGTTCTAAACGACATTTTACTTATATATATGCACAGCTTTATTTTGACTTATTAATGTGATTCAATAGACAATGATTTTGACAGCAACCTCATAAGGCTATTGTTGATAGAATTTATGGACAGTTTTGAGGATACATATTTAATTAGGATACTACCCAGAAAGCTGTAACAAATTATATTCCCACGATATCATATATAACTGCACTGTATTATATGATCTACGAAAGATTAATCTCTTGTTTTGTGACTAAATGATTACTAATAATTACGATTAATGATATGTTAGCGATTGACACCAAAAAAAAAAATGTTATATAGATCCAAGAGAAATTCTGGAAGTTAGCCTAAAGTTTCCTCGATGGAAGGTTCACATTTCGCTACGTCTGCGAGCAATGTGGATTTCTGACCAGAAATTGTTTGAATCATATTAAATTAATAATACTCAAAAAATTTGCTCTTTTATCTTTTCAGAGTTGAGTGCCTTGGTCAAAACTTACCAAATCAACAATCAAGATTTAAAATCGTTATTAGACATTAACACCAACCGTCAAATTTCCCAGAAATATTCACCAGTCAGCTCTCCTAAACGATTAAGAAACGGACACATAGTCCAATTGATAAGTGACAATCCGAGAAGTGACGATAACATATTTGAGAAAAGGATATTATTAAATGTGGTGGGTGGTCGTCGTACGTCTGTCGCTAGTCAGAAGCTGCTTGAATGGTTATCCACGGCTCCGAGTCGAGAATTGTTCGCTAATTATGGAAAACGACTTTCGGATATATTAGTTAGTGCAAGCGGTGGTCACCAAGCCTGGTTTTCTGGGTATGGTAAAAGAAGCATAGCAGATTATTTGAGTAAACAGAATGTTCTGAAATCAGACTACGAAAGGATCCCGTATGAACATATTGGACGGACAATCCAATCACATCCATTTGCATACAAACCTTTTGTTATTCACGACAATTTTATAAACCAAAATCATCAAAAGACAGGACATAGGAATGACAATTTAAATAAACAAATAGGCTTGTGGTTTTCAGCCACAAAACGGAAGAAACGGTCTTCTTTCAGGAAACAAAATGTCAATGATTCGAATCAAAATTTGCGACATTTACGTGGAATACCCGTCCAAACTGACCACCCCTTAACTACCCTTAAGCGATCCGACCCATTGGGTATCCATGATGATCAACAGAGTCGCGTTAGGGACTATGTTAAGCGGCTTGAGCGAAATTTTCAAACACACCAAGCTTGGTTTGCTGGATACGGTAAACGGAATAGCAAAAGTTCTGTGAGCCGACAAGCGTTGCTTACTGGATATAAAAAACGCAATGATAAACACTCCCCAGATCATCAAGCCTGGTTTGCAGGTTACGGGAAGCGACCAAAGCCTAGTTTTCAAACTCACCAAGCGTGGTTTGCCGGATATGGAAAACGCGGGGAAACATCTAATTCGGATCACCAGGACAGGTTCACAGAATATGGAAAACGTGTTAACAAGTTGCATTTAGATCTTCAAACCTATTTGGCAGGTTATGGGAAACCCGGAAAGAACGTCGATTCAACTCACAAAGCCTTGTTTGCCAGATATGGAAAACGTGGGAAGATGGTCAATTCAAATCACCAAGCTTGGTTTGCCGGATATGGAAAACGGAGTAATAATTTCAATTCAGATCACCAAGCTCGGTTTGCCGGGTATGGAAAACGCAGAAATAATTTCAATTCAGATCATCAAGCTTGGTTCGCCGGATATGGGAAACGAGGGAAGAATGTCAATTCGGATCATCAAGCGTGGTTTGCCGGGTATGGAAAACGAACAAATGGCTATTCGAAAAAAGAAAGGATTTTATCAAATCTAACACATCATAGTATCATTCCGAGTAAATATATCGACTCATCCAGGGAACACTTACATAGTTTTAAAAACAATCACAGAAACGAGTCCCATAAAACCATGAGTATTTTGGGTCGGACCATCACTGTGATTCCGAAAGGACCAATAGCATAATTCAGTTTAAATAAACAAAGTTCTGATTTTGATTGCCAGTTGTTATTTTATTTTGATATTCGTGCAAATGCGGGTGTCACACAATACAAAACTACGGACAGTCAACTTAATTTCAGTTGGAATAGGTAGAAATCGAAAATTTGAAACTGCAAGATTTAACGAGTACAATAGTACAAGAAGGGTTACGACCATAAGAAACTACGCTTCGTTATCGCGTTGTTTCGTAAGTAATATTTCCTCAAAATAAAGTTGACTGTTTGTGTTTATGTTTTGAATGCCAGGATCTGAATCATTATTAAAATGTACTTCTAAGCTGCTCCCGGGATAATGAAGGCAGAATCAGAGTTTTCAAAGACATTTGTATGAATAGATTCATTAGGTCGTAACAAGTCCAGTTGAATGCGATTTGATCCGAAAGACCAATATGCATGAAATTATCCAGTAAAAACCTGGTAAATTACATACGTTTTATTCTGTGGTTTTGCATATGCCCGGTAAAAGGGAGACAACCGTTATGTTATTGTTAAAAACAAAAAAATTGCCATCTGTTTCAACCTCTTTTACGCTTTTTCAAGAAAGTCATTGAAAACTTTTCCGTATATGTCACATGAAAGCCTGGCCACTACTGAGGTTCTGCACAAAAGTCCAAGATATCTTGATAATGAAAAGTTTGAACTAGTCAAATGAAAGTAAACCGCTACATTTTATGAACATCCGTTTGACTATCACTGCACACAAAACCAATATTTTTATTGTTATTAAGGTGCTTCGGAACCTTGCAATAAATGAGCAACAAGTGGCCACCTTGGATACAAAAGCTCAAAATATGCACATAAACACCAAAAACCAAATTTTGTGAACGTTTCCCTTTAAATCATCAAATGCACTGAATGACCCCAGCTTTTTAGTCTGAAAATAAGACAAAATAACAAATCTCTAACAATAATAATTCTCCACAAATACACATACATAATCCTTAAAAGATACACAGAAGGTAGCTCACACGTTATAGGTACATCACTCCAACCTTAGTTTTCGGGTGGGTTTCAAAAGCCTACCGCCAACCGCTGCCAACCGGCCTACCGGAAGGAAAAAAATGCGCCAAAATAGATACTGTTAAATTTAAGGATCGTAGATTTTCATACAATAAAACGAAACTATTCAATTTGACGGAACTTTTGTTGATGTCAAAATTATGGAATCAAAATTATTTTAAAAATGAAACGAAAAAAATAAATATTTTCTTTCCGTGTTCAGCGATGTTTTTCTTCACATCAGTTCCATCTTTTTCTTTAGGCCTAAATGTTCTGTGTCTGGAAACCTGATTTTTCGAAGTGCCGGAAGTGTGCTTCCAGTCTTGGTGAAGCGTTTTATTAACTAAATATACTGCTGATTTGGTTGGATTAACAGGAGGAGCATTCGCAGAATTATTATAGTCTACATCAAGGATTAACTTTGAAAAAATTCTAAAATGTGGAAGAAAGATCCCTTGGTCTTGTTGATCATCCATGATGCCGACGACGATAAATAAATAAATTAAGGGAAGTAACTCTGAAACAAACGACCTTCCTGTCGTGATCATTTAAAAAAGATTTTAGGGTACTTTTACGGTTTATTGTGTGTCTCATTTGAATACAAATTAGATTTTTGCTTTTTTGGCATGGATTGTATAAGTTAATGTGAAGAAAAACATCGCTGAACACGAAAAGAAAATATTTATTTTTTTCGTTTCATTTTTAAAATAATTTTGATTCCATAATTTTGACATCAACAAAAGTTCCGTCAAATTGAATAGTTTCGTTTTATTGTATGAAAATCTACGATCCTTAAATTTAACAATATCTATTTTGGCGCATTTTTTTCCTTCCGGTTGGCAGCGGTTGGCGGTAGGCTTTTGAAACCCACCCTTAGTTTTCCAATAATAGGCACCTATAAACCACACTTCCTTGATTATAGGCAAGTGCAACACATGGCGGACAATATGGCGGCTCTTCTGTCTGTCAAAAATGACTAAAATGTACACTAATTCCACTGATTTCCAGAACACATACATCCATACACACAAGATTGAAGCTGGGAATCTCTTCTCTTCGGTAGTACCAAATCGCCTTACACGGATTCAACGATTATCGGTCACTAATACCAATTTTCACATCACGGTTCACATTTGTTGACACGAAGCTTCGTGCTCGATGCATCACATATCCTTGTGCATGGCAATACAACCCAAACAGTTCATATTTTTACGCTGGAAAATAAGCGTTGAGAATAATTGATTAATTGATGCATTTAAAAAATGACTGAAACGAAAACTTTATTTGAAAACATCAAAACCACACAGAAGTCTTTGATGTGCGTAGGTCTTCGTTCATAGGGAGTCAATCGGTATTTCTCAAGAAAAATGTCAACATTGATGAAATGTGAAAGATCGGGAAACTGACATGAGGTTACATTATGCAATCCTTTAACTCTGATGTACATGGAATAATACAATCAGCATAAAAAGGAAATAAATATCTCGAAAATAAAAGAAATTTACCTTCAAACAGGAAACCGTCAATGTAAATATACAGACCACGTGATGGTGCAAGTCTCACAAGTTTTGTTTATAAAGTTTCGAAATTATTCACCAAAAATATTTTAATGACATATTTTTAAGTAAACGGTGTTAATTTACCGAATAAAACATTCATATGTCATTGTAAATTAAAAAAAAATGTTTTAGTATTTACCACAATATTTACCATAAATGGCATGTGTTTACGGCAGTCCAAAGAGGTCATAAAAATTTTGTTACACCTAAGCCTTGAGTGGACAGATTAGGTCTACATCCTTGCCAATGAGTTACTCCATAGGCGCGGGAACAGGGGGGGCAGGGGGGGGGGGCAAATGCCCCCCCAAAAAATTTTGTTGGGGGGCAAAAATATCTTTTGCCCCCCCAAAAAAATGAAATAAAATAATTACATGTACCGAGTAGCCTAAATATGTAATTGTCTCATAAGGCCATATTTGTAAATTTCCTTGGTTTTTTAACCTTCGAAGCTGGTAAATAATATAAGATTCTCTATCACAATCAAATTATTTGAATAAATAATAATTTTTGTCTTAATTCTTTTGAGTTATCTCCCAAAATTCGATTAATTTTGAAATAAAGGTATATGAATGATAACAGTTTTTTGACTTTGAAATAGTTTGCCCCCCCAACCTGAAATTTGTTCCCGCGCCCCTGAGTTACTCCTGTAAACGAACGCAAATTACAGTCAAGCTATATTCAGTTATTAACCTGAACCGTGTAAACTTACTCTATTTCACAACAAGTTTTCGAAACATCACTTCTTGCAAGTTTTGGAATCATGTGGAATCAGGTGCTAGGCCCCTACGATGGGAACTATAAAATGTGTGGCCTAGGCTAGGGGCCTATCTATAAAAGTGACTTTTTAGTCCACATATAACTCAATAAGTAAATATGGACCAATGTAATATGAATATTTCTCCAAAACAAGAAATGAACAGTAAGGATTTCTTCCTCAGTTACGAATATGACAATGAGAGAAATTTTTACTTCCAGAGTCTTCCATAGTGATGGTTATTACGTCACCTCTTTGACCACGTGACGGAAGTAACACGATTTCTCCGTGCAGCAGGAAGTGGCAACAGCCATTTGAGTGAATGTATGGGAACAATGGGAATTCCTAGCATGTCTACACATACTTTTTCGTCCATAGAACATGAAATTGGGAAATGGTGGTATGTTCTTATTTGGAAATCTTATTACTTTTGTATTGCCGTAAATTCAGATTTTTTGCTAGGAATTAATATGGAGAACGTAATATCTCTTGCAAAAAGTGAAATCACTACATTATCTTACTGGACTGAGTAGTGCCTATACACATCACCATACTATAAAAAAAAAGTAGTACCGAAAAAAATTGCCGCTTTTCTTTACTGAATTTAGAAGAAATTTAAAGGCCTTTTATTAAAATATTATTTATTTTTTCCAAATTTCACGATTGGAGTGCTGTAGTTTACATATCAGAGCTTGTGTTGACATAAGAAATAGTTATTTTAATGGACATTTTACAGGTGAATTTCTGTTGTTAGTGAATGTCTCAATTTTTTCAAATAAATGGTAATTACACATCTTATTATACTTACACCCACTCTACACCTATCTTAAGCCAACAATACCAAATCACGTTTGCTTCCGCTATCTCTGTTCATTGTAATATCTACCATTGATATAACCTCCGACGAAATCAATGGAGCGCGCGCCTGTGTGGGGTGTGTGTTGTGCGGCGGAAGGGGGAGGAGGCTGTAGGCTTCAAGTAAGTGTTGTATTTACCGAGGGTTCTAATCGTAAAAAAGAAAGTTCTATACCCCTTATATGATTTTTTTTAGTAAAAATATAATATCACAACAACAAATAACAATCAATATACAAAATAAGCTTGGTGGTGATATAATGATATCATGGAATAACAAAGCATCAAACTATCGGTATCTGCACTACAGACATGCAAATATATACAATATATTGATGATTTCAGCTGTTTGAAGGTGGCTGATACAGACAGCCATAAGATGATATTCCCGTCACATAATTTGATTAGCCGAGAACAAAATACACTTACGTGCATTGGTCAAAATTGCCCATAGCGTGCAAAGCACCGCTTGTTTTTTGTATTAATAGGAGTTATCCACCTTTGTAAATCATTCTTAGCAATCTTATTCCTCCGTAACAAATAGAGGAAATAGATATCACCAAAAACAAATAAAATGTCAAGAATGTAAAAGAAATTGCCAAATACAGTTGTATAGTCAGCTTTCATCATAAATCTAATTTAGTAATTAACTAAAGAACTCAATCGTGCAATTCCTTGTATATAATTGCGAAATATAATTGTAAGGACGGTAAAATAAACAAGCCTGATCTGGACGGCATTCAGAATTACGTTAACTTTTACGTTTTTCCACTTTTTTTGGCAATATTGTACCAATTTATGAATCAATAAACGTGAACAACCTATAGAACAATGTGTGGAATAACGAAACTAATGGAAAATCTCGATGTTTCACCGAAGAACCTAATAAGTCACTAAAGTTGCTATGCCTTAAATTGTGAAGTGTTTCTTTCAAATCTCAAACCTGTAGTCGGAGGTTTAGATTTGGCAATATTTCAGTTTATTATATTATGTGGAACAAAGCACTGTTGATTACCATCCATATGAATTCGGACCAAATCTATACACCAACTTCTTTCCAATGACTGGCTCCAAAATTTTACGATTGTAGTAATACCTAGAAATTAGAAGAAACATATTTGAATTAAAAAAAAAGACAAAAAGTAAGTGATGGTAATCACAAATTCAGTACAAAAACAAAATGGATTCAAGTCAAGTCATCGGAAGGTCGATGATGTCGTAGCACTCCTTGATGTAATCCACGTTCTTTCTGTCACACAATAGATGATTTTTATACGCCCACAAATTTATGGCGGTCCGTTGGTCCGTCGCTCCGTTCACATTTGTTTGTGCTCTCTCTACAGGCTACAATTCTTAAAGCATTCTTATGATTTTTTTTGTGGGTCAGTGTCATTATGAAGATGGTCTCTTTCAATATTCGTGATGATCTGATAAATTTTAAGCGAAATATTGTGTCTGACTTCGCGTTTTCGACCCATTACCCATAGGGTGCAGCTCGTGCTCACACTAAAGGCTACAATTCTTTATGGATTCTTTTTATTTTTATTTTGCGGGTCAGTGTCAATATGAAGATAATCCCTATCGATTTTATCGATTTATGATGATCGGATAATTTTAAATAAAAGCGTTTTGATTGGTGGATAGATTTCAATGGCCGGTCGTGACAAGTTATGAATGAATATTGGATGGTAAGTGAGAGTAAGACTACTTATTATATTGAAGTATCCGTATTAGTGTGGCTACTGATTAATGTTCATATTTTGGTTTGTTTGATTTATAAAGGTAGAAATAGAATTTAAGCCGTCTTGCCGTCTCTAACTATAAAACGTCATAAAATAATCGACTATTCTACACTACGAAGAACTCGGATTATCCTTGATGATTATAATGATGTTGCCGATGATTACCCTTATTATTTATAAATACAATTACCAAAAGGCGTTTATTAATATTTGTTGAAAGCCATATGTATTTTGAAAAATTCGTGGGAAAAAAGAGGGGGGCTTAGGCCTACCTCATTGCGCGACTTAACTTCTCATACGTCATATTGTCATTGTTTTTTCTGCTTCCCCACAGTTGTGCCACGGCTTTAGATTGGTTAAATCTGAACAAACCCTGACGTCTGTCTACCCATTCAGCCAATGATGGGTTAAATTTTGGATTCAATAAAAGCCCTCGAATAAACTCCCATAACCTTTCAGACCTTTGACCTAAAATAGACAAATTGCGCTATGAAATATCAACAAATAAAACGAATATTTTGTTTGACAAAATCATAAAATGACAATGCTAAGTCAGTCTATCAGAGGGATTTCAGAGAAGAGGCGACAAATGACAAAACGACAAGCTTACTGACTTACTGATCTAGAAAATAACACTAAAATTAATCTGACTTTAAGCTGTCGACGTAGAACTTGAAAGGATTTCGTTGCACAACAGATGTGATGGAAAAAAAAATAAATGTACCTTTTTTATGTTCATAAGGAACCTGTCTTCTAACTGGTGGTGGAATCTGATTTGGAGACGTCTCATCTGAAAAACAAACATTTTTCGATAAGCAAGTGGTGATAAGAAGATACATGGGCAGCAAACGTCTGAGAAGAGGTATTGTAAGAAAGGCATGGAACGGTCGGAAAATCTCATCAATAGAACAAGCATAAAAGCGCGAGAGGTGAAAGGCAAAGGAGCAAGTTTATTGCTTTAAAGTGCTGTAACCAAAAAAAAAAAACAACCAAAAAAAACACAAAAAACACGAAACATGACATCTAGAATTGTGATTCAGATTGATTTGATTGATTCGTTGAAGGAATTGATATTAAAATATAGTGACCATGCGTCTGCCACATCAACTGTACTTACCCATAATATTTTTGTCTTTTGGATCATAATTATACCAGTAACCCTGGATATTAGCACCATATTCTTTACATTCAGATTCTAGCTGCATTAATTTATTGGGGTACGGTGGTACTGAAATGTTGAGTTTGGTATTGTTCTAAATGAACTGAATTCATGGTTAAGATTGTGCGTTTACATTTGTATATACAAACTAAATTGCGTCTGGCATGATAGATGTTCGTCTAAGTTTAATCGTTCAAACTCTCATGCTTAAACGGGACAAAAAATTTTAAACATTATAAATTCTGTCGTAGCAGTGTCGTTTGTTATCTGTATGGCATCATTATCTCTCTGTTTGTAGAACAAACAAGACTAAATCGTTGAAACATCGAAGCGTCATATTTGTGTAAAAAGTTTTTGAATCATGTTTATAACTCATCGTGAAAAAGTTTTACCTGAATTGACCAGATCTGTTTGAGACGGACATTTGAGTGATGTGTTCCATTCTGGAAGATAAGAAAAACGCAAGGTCGTTTATAAGTTAAACACATGGATTGGGCAGTCATTCACTCAGATGTCTGAAACTGTCGCAAATCCATAATTTGAAAATCCGAACGTTTGAGGAAATGCGTTTATCGCAATTGACGACCCTTTTAACGTGGTACTGAGAGAAGGAAAAGCCAAGTCATCATATCGCTTCTAGATTGACGAAACGTCCATTCGCTTTCATGTCGTTTTCCTTAAGTGGTTATATTACACTTTCTCACCTGTGGGATTTGCCATGTAACAGTTCGGTTGGTAAAATCCATCCACATCTGTACCACTGTAACGTATTGTTTCATTTATAACACCTGGACAATCTAGAATAAATGTACTAAATATACTAGGTAAATAGACTTCACATGGTCATCGAAATGTCAATCTGGTTATAATAACTGCTTTTGAAGCTACGTTAGGTCCACGAGAGGGTCGCTATATTAAAACAAAAAAAGTTCAATGATACAATCTATAATTCCTAGATTAGGATATTTATTTAAATTTTCAACAGCACTTACCATCTGAGAAGAAGGAAGTGTTGGAACACGTTGATGACGAAGGAGTAGATTCGCCATCGGAGGGATATTTAAGACAGTAATCAGGAAAGCTTTCTAGGCTGTCAAACTGGACAGACGATGTTGTAATTGTTGGTGATAATAAAGTGCTTTCTGAAAAACAGAAAACACCCAGTCAGCTGCAATATATAAGGATAATATACATAATAATTTATAATGTATATTTTTTATATTCCAAATCTCCATGACATTTACCTTTTCTTAATTGATATTTAGTTGCGTATTCTGCAAGAGAAAGTTTTTTTTATATGAGCTTTATCGATTTTCACATGGTTAAATTATGTGTGTCAATTTAATGGGTTGTTGTTGTTTTTTTAATCGAACGCGCATCAATCTCTAATTCCCATTGGACCCAAAAATTCAAGACCAAAGTCTCGTTGTAGTAATCAAGAGTCATGGAGAGTGAAAAATGTTAATGGGACGTTTCGTACTCTACGTGGTATTTATTAGTGAGCTTAACATAAACATCCTATATATAACACAGGTGGGTTGGAGCATGCTGCCTCATAATTGACATTTAATATCAAGGTCTGGAATATTTCTTCGGAGGAAAGAAATTTGCTGAGCGTCATGGTTGAAATTGAAAAAGCATAAAAGAAAGGGGAAAGGATGTTATTCTTACTTGTTTAGAGAACAGTTAATTCTATAATATTTTCTTCTCAACAACTTCTAAATTTGTTACAACATGAATAATATATTTATTGGTATTCATTATTTATTTTAATACAAAATTGTGAAAAAAAAGTATAACAGTGAACAATATTCATTATTCTTGAGAATACATTATTCCAAGAAGATACTAGACACACTAATAAATACCACTTAGAGTACGAAACGTCCCATTCACATTTTTCACTCTCCATGACCCTTGATTACTACAACGAGGCTTTGGCCTTGACCGGGTCTGGAGTCCACTGAACTGGAAGGTTATTTATCTAAAATTGTTGATAATGATGATGATGGTTTGCCTCGAATTATATTTTTAAGTTACCTACTTTTTATTCTATGTTTTGATCACGTGGTTCGTCGGGTAATAATGCCTTCCATGCAAATTGGCATGGGATCAACGGAGGGTTTGTTCGACCTGTTATTTAAATTGTAAAAGTGTTGAAGAATGTGGAAAAGTTTCGAGCTATTTTTTTCATGGATTTACCTACTTCAAAAAACTTTTAGACGTCTGGTACAATGGGTTATGGGCCATTTGGCACTAAAGATTTACCTTTGAGGATATTAGATCTGAAAATTGATTTCAGCAAAGTTCCGCAGAATTTTCTAATAGATTGGTCCCGCGTCACATAAGTACCTTCCTTTTTGATACGTCAGTGTAGACAGGATTGTAACTACTGTTACGTCACTGTAGACGGGATTGTAACTACTGTTACGTCAGTGTAGACAGGATTGTAACTACTGTTACGTCACTGTAGACAGGATTGTAACTACTGTTACGTCACTGTAGACAGGATTGTAACTACTATTACGTCACTGTAGACGGGATAGTAACTACTGTAACGTCACTGTAGACGGGATATTTACTACTGTTACGTCACTGTAAACGTGGTAGTTACTACTGTTGCGTCACTGTAGACGGGGTAGTAACTACTGTTACGTCACTGTAGACGGGGTAGTAACTACTGTTTCGTCACTGTAGACGGGATAGTAACTACTGATTCGTCACTGTAGACGGGACGGTGATAGCGGATGATATACGTCACTGTAGTCGTAATTGTCTTTAAAGTTCATATTGCTGTAATTCATAAACCTTATTTATAAGATATTGTATTGTGCAATATTAAAGATGTTTGTGATTAAAAGCTCTGCATGCAATAATATTATCTCTAAACATATATTTTTAAAGACTCATTCTCACTCATACAAGATCTTCCTGAATGTTTGATTGGTAAATTCACTAAGTAAATTACTTGATAGAAGGCTATAAAGCAAATTGAAGTGGAAACGTTTGGCAACTAAAATGGTGACACAGACAGTGCTATTTTACGGCTAAATCCCTTCAAGTAGCTTTTTTATTTAGCAGGCATTATTCAGGAATGTTAACACCCAGTACCCTAATTCATGCATTTTACAGTTTAATATGGGTCCAGATAGATAGAACGTAGAAATATATTTCAGATGTGCTGCTTTTTCAGAATTTTCTGAAGAATTTGAAGAAATCTGTCTAAATAGATATATTTTTTGGAGTTAGATTAAGCCTTTGTCATATTCTAGATTGAGAGAATTGTTTATAGATGCCTGTTCACCTTCTGTTCCAAACATTGAATCTTCTTGTTTGCATAGCTTTCTTTCTGGTGGTGCTACTGCCTTTGCTAATAACGGTATTCCTGACAGATTATTTAAGTGTCTTGGGAGGTGGAGGCCGGAGAACGCCAAAGACGGCTACATCAAAGACGACTTAAATTGGCGTTTACTGGTTTCGCAGTACTTGGACTTATTATATTATTATTATAACTCCCGTGGCGACGATCAGAAATTAAATTCTTGTTTCTGTTCAATGCAATGAATTAAACTAGAATAATTTTATCCTGTTTGCTAGTTAGCCACAGGGGCGCTGCCCTGAGGGTGGTATATTGCTTAGATATGTAAAATTTCATGATTCAGCGCTAGGTCACCGTCTCTCTGAACGTGGATTTTCCTTTCCAAAATTTTGATGTTATGATTATTGTTTTATTGAATGTTCATTTTCTAAAGTTTTTTCAAGTGTAATGTAGTGAATTAAAAACAAAGGGTGTCTACGAGGAGAAAAGCCATATCTACTGCACTATATCTCCTATGAGAAAACCCATCAAAGTTTTCCGATTTGTTATAAAGTATTAATTATTCCGATATTTAGTGATTAAACTCGTCTTTCTTTATTTTAAAAAAAATCACCACTCGGTGGCATGAAGTTCTGAACATTATAATTTATATCTAAACAAAAAACAAATAACGCCATCTTAGCAATAGAAATTAACTCACCATTGAAATCAGCAATAATTTGTTGGACGGCAGAATTGCGGGAATAATCACATATCTGTGTAAACATATTGTTTTCGTTGAATTCATTTGTCATATCGGTTTCAATCTTTTCTATAGACGGCACCATTTGTCTCGATTCTTAAGTAAAAATAAAATAAAACTGAATTAAATTAAATCAAATTAACCAATATGGACCAATAAATAAACAACCAAAAATAATATCTCTAAAAAGAAATACATGTATATTTGTTCGTATTCTGAATGTAATTTTTTTAAATATAAACATTTGTTTTTTGTTTCCTAATATATTGGTTCAAAATGCTGAGATAAAAATCTAGAGCTAGAATATAATTTAAAGGAATTACCTGTGGGTGTTTTAAGTTCATGATATGACAACACAGGGACGTCATTTCCGGACATTTTAACCATTGGTATATTTTACAAATACTGAAAATTCAAAATAATTAAAAAGTTTTTCCTTACTTTGCATACATATTGATTGCTAAGAAATATAAAACTTCGTTACTGTTTTTAAACATTCGGAAACTTGGTTAAATAATTACATGGAATATTTGGAGGCAAAAAGGCGTAGATCGGATTGAAATGCCATCATTGGTGCAAGCAAAGTTTAATAAAAACCGTTCGAACATAAAATAAATAAAATAATTCTATAAACTAAAAATGTAGCACAGACCAGCAAACAGCATTTTAGAAAATTAGTATTTTTTTTACAGCATTTAGATTTAAATCGACCTAAAATAAACCGATGTACAAATAAACTATTTGTAGAATTTTTCTTTCTATTTCAGTTTTTTATTTAAAAAAAAAATAAACATTGAAAAGAATAATTGCATTTTCAACTACTCCTTGAAAAAATCAAGCCAAAATCATGCACTCTATAGTATAGCATCCAATTCAAGAAAAATATCTTTCAAACTTTATCTTTTGACATTAAGAGTTATGCAAAGTTAACATAATAAAAATCAGAGCGTTACCTAACGTTAATACTGCAGCCCGCCAAATTACACTTAAAAGATAGGCTCGCTCGTTTTAAAGCCTTAAACTCCTGTTCCCGGGCACGCGGCGACGTCACTCAACATACATTTAGGAAGTTGATCTCATCACGACCCCAAAGGAGGAAAATAATTTTTCCCCAAATTGCGAGAAAATCAAGGTTATTCCCCTGCACTTGCGTTCTAACCATTTTATTGAAAATTTTCAAATCTTTAGAATAAAATTACGTAGTAATTATTGCTTCTTGATAGTTGTCGTTACCCCCCTTTTTCTTTGTTAATCACAAAAAGAGAACTTTTTATTTCAAAAGATACGTTTTTATTAATAATTTGTAAAAGTCCTCTTGGTTGATCGCCTTTACGATTTAGCTAAAAGAAAACATAAATTTGAAGGTACACATCCATTATCAGGTAGAGATTGTACTTAAAACGAAATGAAAAAAAAAAATTAACAAAAGGTCGACATTTCAGAATCATTCTAAATGGAAAATTTCACACTCTTTCCTACTCGATAACGTTGGCAACAAAAAGACTTTTCAAATTTCACTAAACGTCTTGATTTCAATTTTTCAAATGAGGAATTTTCATCCGAAAAAGGCAACATGAGCTCTAGTCAAATAGAGGGGTGGTGGTTGTATTAGGGGGTTGAAGTTAGTGGTATTCTACAATTTGAGGACAGAATGGTGCAATAATATCGTACCAAAAATAAAATAACTTTTATCAAAACAGAATTGTGCAGTAGATTGTTATTAAATACATTATTTAGAACTTAGATTGATACTGACATAGGATCCACCTTCAATGGCCGCTACTTTTTAAAAAAATATAAATCGGAAGTATGGAAAATGTTTATTATCAAAACCATCGTAAATTATACTTGAATTAGAAAATGATAGGCCTACGTATTTATTGATGCAATATGCTTTAATGCAAAAATAAAATTTAGTTATTAATAATCTTAAATTCCGTGAACATAGTCAATCTTCTCAAAATTGAAAATATCTAATATGTTTTTTTAAACCGTCTGGATCACCAACGTTACAAAATATGAATTATTATACCAGAAGAATACACTTTTAATGATCATTGTTATTAAAAATAATAGTAATAATAGTAAAGACTGAATATCGATGAATAATATCGTACCAAAAATAAAATAACTTTTATCAAAACAGAATTGTGCAGTAGATTGTTATTAAATACATTATTTAGAACTTAGATTGATACTGACATAGGATCCACCTTCAATGGCCGCTACTTTTTAAAAAAATATAAATCGGAAGTATGGAAAATGTTTATTATCAAAACCATCGTAAATTATACTTGAATTAGTTCTAAAATGTGATATTTACATCCATTTAATTACTTGTGTTAATTAAAAATAGAACGTACTGATTTTTTATGTCATTAAATGGCTCAATATCATTTCTAGAAACCTTTAGTATTAGTAGAAGATATAAATCTCTCTTCAATTTTACACATTTATTTCGCTAAAATCTGTACAGTTGTTTTCTAAAACCAGCGAAAATAAAAAGAAGTCGAACTAAAATAAAAACTTAAAAAATATAAAGTATTATTTTTCAATTAAAACTTTCAGATAAATTCACTAGATTTATTTATGAAGTTTTCATTACCCACATGTCCCTTTAATTTGAAAAAAGGGTTATAACATGCATTGATCGTGGAATTATGATGTTTCGCATCATTCTCAAAATATCGAAAGCAAGCTTCAAGTTTTATTGATAACCCCCTTTAAATCAGACTAGACGTCAGCTTATTTTTAAAAGAAAATGATATAAAAGAGGAAAATATAAGCATAAAAAATTAGAATAATATTACTTTTTCTAACCCGAATCAAATTGCACTCATTTGAATTGTTAATATTATGCAATGAGCTTTAATTTTATTTTTAAATCAGATGTTGTACATGATATCTCGTCCACTCACTGTAAATTTTTCAAACGTATTTACGACAGTCACTATACGACTATACTATGTTTATAGTAATCCATTCCATTATAAAACGCATACAAACTGATTAAGTCAGTAATGGTAAATGAATAAGTCCAATTGTCATATTGATGTATGTAATATTATTTGAGGAGAATACCTATTTGAAGATATTTGACACAACATAATGAAATACGCATATAGATCCATGAACAGATGTGTGCAAGTTTATTCAGATTTAATCAATGTTTTCAAATTTAGTCATAAAGAGACGCAACTTTCATTCAGTGATTGTGAAATTGGTTCATACTAATTGAGTTCTTACCGTTAATGTTAGAATATCCTTCATTGTTGAATTTAGTTAATAAAAAGCATTGCTTAGATCTGTGGTGAAAGTGGTATCAAATTGTATTTTTCTCCGCGATTAGGTTTCTAGAAATCCACAATATGTTTATACTGAATACCCACATTTAAATCTACCAAATAAACATTAATTTACGATGTTCCATATTTATTTTGTAGCACCATGGTAAAGCATAAAAATATATATATTCTTTAGGAATTATATATGTATTTCTCATTATTTTAGTGGCACCGAAAACACTCCGCACTTTTCTTTACGTAGGCCCTACCTCTTTACGTTTATTTTTTGGTTATTTGGATTCACATTTCTGAATATTCTTAGTTTCGTTATTCCCATTTTATTTAACCTTTAGCACGTTTATTAGTTAGTCTAAAAAAGAATTGGAAAATATTTCATCCCAAAATCTGTACCATTACTCCAACTCGATCCTTAACATGTAACTGATGGCGAGTCAATGAATTGTCATAATTTAAAGTCAGGAACCAAGGAAATATTCATTAAGGATAAATTTATTCTTGAGGAAAATTAGCTGCAGAGTTGAAGAAAACTGGCAGATATGGAGGAAAGAAAGAAAGTTCAGTTATCACAAGATTTATTGTTATTTTCCTTATGTATGATTACTTACATCGTATGTAGCAATTTTAAATAAAGTATTTTACAAGAATTGATCATCGAATTTTATTTCTGTAGACTAGATTGACTAGAATTCGGCAGAATACGCTCAAATTTCAGGTGAAAATGCCCTCTTATATCAATTCTTGAAATGGTACTATGTATATTATAAACTGTACAATACCAACAGATCTTGGATATTTAAAGGGACGTTATACAGCTAAAATCCATACGGAGCAACATTTCAATAAATGTCACATAACAGAAGTTCAATTTTGCACAAAACAATATTATTGGTGTTCATATCTGTCCAAGGATCAATATTATGACGAATCTTACAGTTGAAATCTGTAAGGAATAATATTATGTATTCACAGTTAAAATCTGTAGGGAGCAAATTTATATACTTACTGTTGAAATCTGCAAGGAGAAATATTATATATTAATAGTTCAGAGCTGTACGGACGAATGATATATATTTACAGTTGTGTGTGGAGCATTATTGTGAATTTTACAGTTATAAGCAGTACAAAGCAATATTATATATTTATAGTGAAAATCTGTACGGATGAATATTATATATTTACAGTTACAACCTGTACTGGGCAATATTGTGAATTCAAATTTGAAAAGTGTATTGAGAAAGTACATTTATTATGAATTTTACAGTTAAAATGTATAACCCTATAGGGCAATATTATGATGAATCCTATAGTCTACAAGTTAATATATGGAATATATTTAACACTAAAATCTGTACGATTTCACGATTAAAATCTGTATGAAACAATTTTCTAAATTATAGATTTTACATGAAGAGTAATATTTTATCGATTTTATTCTTAATGTAACGGTTTAAATATGTAACATATTATTTTAAGACCACAGAATTCTGGTGAAAGAAATACTATAGGTTATCAGTTGCAGTATTAAAAAAAAAACAGTATAATATAACATGATTTGTTGATAACCTCAGTGGAATATTACATATGATCTAAACATGAAAAGAAAATGAGACGAATTATTTCAAGCGTATTTCATTGGGTAAAACGTCTACAAGACTATCTTATAAATATTCATATATCTAGCCCCAGTCTAAATTGAGGTAAACTTTGAAGCAATCATAAATAATAAAATTGAGGAAATAGTCAGTATTATATTTAATACTAAATTAATAAAATAGCAATACATTAGACCATGTTGTAATTTGATTTTATTACAAGGAAAATATTGGTTTGACACCAATTTCTACAAAAGATAATTACTGTAATTTTACGATTATTACACCTTTATTAAGGACCAGAGAATAAAACATAAATCAATGATATTGGCTATTAATCTTTAATTCTGAAATACATGCATTCCACTCTCAAAGATAATATGTTTAAGTATTCAGCTTAAAAAATGAAAATAAATTTGTACCTATTCCAAGTAACAAGGAAGTTTGGTTTGAATAGCTATATTAGTTCAGTTCGATCTTCCAACGTTATTCGTACCAAACGACACGCAGTTTTTGTAAGGTTTATAGAAAGTGTCGTGATCTAAAGTAAACTATTGCACTAATAGTGACCACCTCGGATTATAGTTCTTTCTTGTCAATTGTTCCCATGGTTCAGTTTGCACGTGCATGTGATAATTGCCATTTTAAAGATTATTGTTAAAATTGTCAGCTATATTTAATATATTTAAGGGTATTTAAAGATTAAATTTTACGAGATAAGAATATTTAAATAAAACCCTGAATAACTACCATAATATTACAAATTATCACGTGATTAAGTTTACAAAGTTTCCTTCCTCTTGGAAGTGTTTGACTAATCAAATCGAGTCATAAGAAGATATAAACGAAATGGGGAAATTCCCTAAATGAGGTAAGTGCTTCGAAAACTGATAAATTATATCTAATTTGAGAATTATCTTAAAAAATCGTGTTTCAATCTACAAGGAAAGTGGACTTTTAGCGTTGAAAAAAAAAAAGAAAAAAAAAAAGAGGGACTCATAACATGATATATGTTTCGCGTGTTATAATTGTATGTGGAACGTGATTTGAATCTTGCTTTAGAGAAAAATATCAATTAACGCCTGTCACATGTAATCAATCATTAGGCGTTATATTAGCGCAATGCAAAAACAGGAGGACGTAAAACTCCATAGCTACCTTTAAAACATTTCAGAATGTAGTCCGTCACAACCGATGTTTCCGACTTTATGTTGAAAAAACAATGTTAAAAGAATTGACATTACGTCAAATTGTATTTTGAAGATATACTCCAGGAATATAGTACCACTTTTACGATGAGATATATTTGGGAAACCGAACCAGAAGGTCGGGATCAAAACAATCTTTCCGGCACGCATAAGATCGTATCGGACCGGCAGATCGGAGTGTGACAGATACTGCATGGAATTGACATACATAGATCGCATATGGGTGCAATAAACCGTATAACCCTAAAATCATACTGCGTCTCAGCATATTATCATATTCATCAGTTACATGGTAACAGTATCTCTATATAATCTGTAAAATTAATAAAGCTAAATAATTATTGAAAAACGCTTAATCAATTGCATTTTCATGGATAATTACTTAATTTTTGAGGGATGTATCGGATTTTGTAAGGATGTTTTTGTTACTAGTATACTATTTATGGTAGCAGGTTTAACTTTTGATGAAAACATAAGCTACTATTATTAGATAAGTTTTAAATTTCATTTCATTCTAAGACGCCGTATTCCTTTCAAACGTGTATTTTTGGTGAAAACCCCCTCAAATGGCGTGGCGTGGTAACTTTTTAAAACAACAATATAAAAGTATTAGTGCTAAAATTACATTTAGTTTCATAAATCAAAACTGTATTAGAAGATAAGCTCTTTTTATCTGTGTCATCCCAAGTGACGCTTCTTTAGGTCTTTCAGAGTACGACGGGGTCGTGAGAAAGTCCCTTATCGATATTACATTATAAATGGTTAATGTTCCACTAGAGTAAGTTTAACCTTGGTAGTATTTTTCAAGCAGGTCGTAGTTTTTATGTTTATAACACAATGAAGTGATGGGAGTGGTGAAATTGATAATAGCTTGATGTATTTTACTAAGACATGGTAATATGATTCATTTTAAGGCCTATTCATGTACATCAAATTGGAGGTACGTACAGGCTATATTTGCACAATCACTATGAAGGTCACGAACATTAAAAGAACTGGGAATAGATCTTCCGGCTTTTTTTAAATAAAAATTAATTTAAATAAAACTTTATTATAAAGTACTGTAAAGGCTTTAAAATTTCATGTAAAATTTCGACTACCGTTAATTTGATCAGAAAGCGAAAAAAGAGTGTACCGGATGTTGTTGTAAAAACATATTAATCAGGTCAAATGGAATAATGCGTGTTACCGGGCAATTTTAAAATGCAAGTAAAAAAGGCAAAATATGGCACCCCGTCGGAAGATAGCATGCAAAAGCGGTAGAAACTACACGTGTATGAGTAAAAGTAAGATCCTATGATTTCGAAAATGTCAAAACAAAATGATCTTGCAGTTCCTCGCCTAAGAGGCCACCTTCATTCAGCGACCGTTTTTGAATATTCCCTTGAGTGCAGGTTCTACTGTATGTATAGGAAATAAATCTTATAGCCTATGAGTATGTGAGTAGGGACAATGTTGCTAAAGGCACTGGAAATATATCTCAAGCCACTTTAAAGGAACTGAAATTGATTTGTGATTTTTTATGTATAATATATACTGCTGCTATTTGTATCCCCTTTAAAAGCTCTGAATAGAAGAATTATATTTGAAGAATCAATATTTACACAGAAGAGCATAATGACCCATTTTAAAGAGCTTCATTTCTTCATTTCGATCCCCTAACCCCTATAAGTGTAAAGTGAAGAATACTGCTATGTGTTCCCTATCAGAGACACTGATAACATCGATTTACACCATTCTAATTTTCAATCAGATTCTCTGGTTCCTGCAATTCCACAAAAACTAAGTGTTTGATAATTTTGTGTGTATCAGGGACACCATTATAATTTTTAATCAGACGTTTGAACTTTTCATCTAGACCCTTCCATAAAATTGGTCCTTTGTTTAATCAAATTGATTCGTGGTTTTTGGCCACAAGTTTTGAATTTATGCTAGAATAAGGCGTCTGTTTATAGTTGAAGAGGCTTGAAAGATAGGAAGGAGATAAGTTAAAAATGTTGGACGTGAGTTCTAATCTCGATCGGTGTGTGAAAGTCTGTTGACCTTAAATAAGTCATCTTCTTTCTCAATTCCATTCTACCCAGCTGTAAATGGGTACGGATAATCCGGGAAAGATCAATAGTGTCAATAGTGTCAGCCAGTGCGACCAGGTCAAGTTTTTATCAGATACCGGATTCGGACAGTCAATCGGTATAAATAAAAGGAGTTTTCCGGATACAAATGTTCAATGTAATAGGTCTCCTTCTTCTTCGTCATACTGAGCTATTTTATCGATATCAAACCGTGTTAAAGAACAAAACAATTTTGTACTTTAAATATTATAACATGTACTTGCCTATGTACCTCATCTGAATATGCCAATAGAAATTTTACAAGTTTTAGGTTAAAAGGACCTGTATTTTTAAACAAAAAGTCAATTGAAATATTATATATTCTTGCGGTCATGTAATTGAAAACACATGTATTTGGTTGTTTTATTTTTAAATTGTACGTGGAAAGATTGATTATTTCTTTTGCGATTATGTACTTGATCACCGGAACATAGAACTGTCCACTGAATACACATGTTCTTGAGTATTTCAAATAAATTGCACATTAAAATATTGTATATTGCGTTTGCGTTCATGTACTTAATTGTAGTTCTGATGTAGTCCCTTTAATTTAGCTACAAATTATTTGATATATTATATTATTGTTTTCACTGTAAAGGTGATGAGAGAGTGTCCTTGATTATTAAACTAGATTAATACTGACTGTGTATGCAGGTTTGAAGTAGACAGCTTGCATTAAAGCTACGCCAGCCAATAGCCTGCATGTTGGGCATCAATCAGTCCAGGTCGTGGTATAAGAGAGCCTGTCAAGCCTGGACCGGGGCTGACCCAGTCCACCAACAAGCACGTGAACCCAGTGGCAGCAAGAGCGCAAGCTCTTGACCTCATCGACTCCAAGTTCGCCGACCATTTGAAGATCTATACTGATGGCTCCAAGAGTAGCACAGCTACTGGTTACGGTTTATGTATTCCGGAGAAAAGCATCAGACTTGCCAAACGGATACCCCCACACTGCTCAGTGTTCACTGCAGAACTACTAGCTATCAGGGACGCCATAGCATGGCTATCCCTTAACTATACGGAACCTGCCGTAATCCTGTCTGACTCACTAAGTAGCCTTCAGTCTATTTCTAACAATTTTTCTAATTGTAGGTCAGAAGTTTTAACGAACATCCGAAGTATGATTCACAACTACCAAACCAACAACAACCACCAGATGGAACTATCATGGATCCCGTCGCACGTCTTCATCCCAGGAAACGAACAAGCTGACCGTGTTGCCAAGGACAGTTTGGGTCTGGAGAATATCGAGCCTGTAAAATTCTCGTATGAAGAATTTTGCAGTCTCGTGTCCTCTAAGATCAACCAGAAATGGGACGACATGCTAAGGAACCTCAACACCGATAGATACCAGATTGATCCGAAGATACCAAACCAAACCAAAATTAACCATCCATCTGTAGCCATCTGCAAACTGGTAACCAGACTACGCACCAACCATGTCATGCGAGACCATCAGTTCAATGCCATTAAATGCCGATGCGGACACGTTGCCACCAGGACGCATCTTCTCATTCAATGCACCGAATTGAAACCATCTCGTAAGACATTGACGGACTACCTGGAAACCAACGGCATACCAATCACCATACAGAATATTTTGGCTCCACCCAAGGACCACTGGTACAAAATAATGGAACTCATCTACCAATTTATTACCACATCTGTTATAAACAGATAACCTAAGTTTCTTTTAAAATTTATACAATCAATTTTTAAAACAAGTTTTCAGAAACAAAAGAAAACATCTTAATTTTTTTTTTTTTTTTTTTTTTTTTTTTTTTGTGAAAGCTTTCTTCTCTTCTTCTCTCCTTTCTCACGTCTCCTTTTCTTCTTTCTTTTAGGTCTTCAACTCTTCCAAGCACAGACAGATAATCAAACCAAACAAACCAACAACCACCAACAACAACCACCATGATCATAACGAGTTTTGGAAGAATGTAGAAGACTGAATCACTCACGCCACACCATCCAGGGCCGAGTTTCACCGCCATGACATTCGTTCCGACCAGATCGTACGATTTCTCAAACCACCACCAAACCAACAGTTTTCTAAATCATCCAATTGATTCTAAATCCACTACCAACGACCACCAAAGTGCAACTACCTAGTTTGCGATATTAGCAATTGCTGGAAGCGAACGTTAACTCGCCATTTACCTACTTACCTACCTGGACCGGGGGCCAGAACAGAGGAGGATTCGACGCCACCAATCTCCGATATCTCTCTCTCACCACCTTTAACAAGATCTATACCTTATAAATAATTAGAAAACACAACGTGAAGTCATTTCAACATCTAGAAGTGCTCGAACCACAAAAACATTTTATGCTAATGATTGTATCACGAATTTAGAGCGATTTATTTTTAGAAACTCTCTTTCTCCCTTTCTTTGGGGGTTTTGGCATGCCCATTTTGGACTAATTTTTGGTCTAGATTTGGAATTTGATGTCTGTAATTTCATTTTCTTTCAGAATTTCCGAGAAAATGAGAAAATTATTTGGCGGAAGGTTATTTCTAAAAATAGGTTTATTTTCCAGTAACAGTCAAGCGAATGTTGATAAAATTTTGTGGTTTTCTTTCATTTTGTTATTTTCATGGTCATGCTATATTGGAATTTTGTACAAAAGCCAAGTATTGGCCAGTTTTTCATGGGACATATAGAAAAGTTTTCAACGAGATTTCTGGAAAATGTTATGGAAGGTTGGAAGGTTGAATTTCGTGATTTAACATTGAAACAGATGACAGATGGCATCCATTGTATTGCCCCATGGGCTGCTTGTTGAACAGGATAGACAGGACCATGTCCTTGTGTACTGAACTAAATTCTGACAATGTAAAATAGAGAGCTTAATATATTAATTTTTATTAACTATTTGAAAAAAAAAATTGGTTTATTATCTATGGTAGGGTTTTAATAAAAAAAATAATGCTATGTAGAATTGTCTAAAGAAAAAGTCAAATGTAAAAAGACAAAACACAAAATACATAATACATCTATAGCAAATGTGAAATTACAAAAGACACTTTCTAAATACACTAAATGTAAAAAAAAACAAAATACATAAAACATCTAATACAATAAACCCAATACTTAAAATAAAAAGTAAAAATGAATTATGTCAAATGAAATAATGCACGAGTCAAACCATTTCTATTGAATTTTCAATATCTACATTTTACTCTCGTAATAACTACATAACATCGCACGACATTTCTCTTTAGCATTATCTCCAATCAGGTTACCGTCTTCATTAGCCCTTAAGGTGCAGAAGAGTAGGACGTAAAACTCCATTCATTTCATTTCATTTCCAATCAGGTTAAGGTCAAGGTCGAATTAATTTCTATTCCTTGTAATAACTTCGACCTCCCTATGGGACGTAACTCGTTTTGTATACGCCCACAAATTTATTATAAAGAATGTAAAATGAATTATGCATAAGCGGTTACATGTATTTTGTATTAGGAGTCACGTGTATTTTGTCCTTTGCGTTAGTCGTATTAAGTTTTTTGTATTAAAGGTCTTCTGTATATTGTCTTTTGCATTAGAAGTAGCCTATTAGGTATTTAGTACTGCATTATATACATTTGTGTTTTGAATTAGACATTTCTACATAACGTTATGTTTTTTCCATAACACCCTGACATAATTATCAACCACAGGATACTAACTTAAAAACTATTGAAATGTATCTAATGACACATGGAATGTATTTTCATTAAATTCCACAGTTCTTCAAAATCAGCAGGATTAAAACCTTGAGACACAAGCTTTTGAGATTTGATAAACTGACATCCTTTATATGGTCCACTAGGATAATAATACGTGCCTAGAATATTCTTGAATTTGATCCCTCCAACTGCTCTGACTAATATTCCAGTGATGTAGGCGTCTTCCATGTTACAATACGGCATGTAATACGACACGTTGAGGAGTTTCATTGCAATGTCTTTTGGCATCAAATACATATTTCCTTTTACATGAGGCGGGTACCGGACAAACGGGTAGGACGATATTTGAACTTTATATTTTCCGTTTCGTTGACAATATTGGTCTGTAAAATATGGTCCAATGATTTTGTCATTCCATTGAGGAGACTGTAATTTTTGATAAATAGAATTAATGTCGATAAATGTATCCTCGTCAACTTTCATGATATATTTGGTGCCATTACAGTGCTCTTTAACCCATTTAAAACCCATCAACACTTTGTAAGTTAAGTTAAAATAAGAATCCTGGAAATCAAACATTAATATATCTTTAGTTCTTTCTGCTTCCTTTATCAAATTAGCATTCACAGATTCGTTTTTATTTGACCCAACTAAAAACACCACTTTGGAAGCTTCCAAACCCCATGTCTGGCGAATAGCATTTCGATACTCCACATTCAAATGTTTCGTTAAAACCAAGACTGTTAAAAATGGTGGATTCTTTTGATCACATTGAACTGTTTTAGGTTTAGTAACTTCAACAAAATTCATGGGATTTACTGTAACAGGACGGGGAATGAAAAATTCTGGCAATTCTTCCGGTCTGTTGTAAATCTTGTTATTTTCTTTAATCACTGATTTCGATTTGGAAGAATCTTTGGAATGGACAGCTGTCGTTTTAGAATCTGTATTATCTGTTAATCCAATACTGGATAACCGCGATATAGATGAGACATCTATGATGTAGACAGGTTTATGAAGTATAACCATTATCACTATCAAAATAGCTACAACAAGAATAAACAATCGGATTTTCAAAGTTCGAAGCATACTTCTTATTGACTTGCCGTTAGTTTACCTGGAAATATAAAACATTTGTATCATTTGATATCGTACTCTTTTATTGTATTTTGGGGAATAATATAATGGAGAAGAGTGTTGAGTTAGATTTTTTGAAAAGCCATATTGGAACCGGGCTACTCTATGGAGTACATGGATTGAGTATTAGAATGAATCATATTTATAGTAACATAGTATATACCAGAGTATCTATTTATAGATTGAAATTAATAGGAGCTGAAAGGTATTGTTTATTGTTTTATCTGTACATGATGAATGATTTTAAAGTATTTCTCTCAACCGTTAAGCCGTTTAAAATCTGAAAGGGATTAATTATTAATTAAATATAAATCATCCTGTATGAATTTAACGTTGTTCAGTCCTTAACTCAAATCAAAATTTCTGAATTAATTAATATGTTTGTAGCCTAACTTTTCTGAATAAATATTTGTATATACTACTATTATTTATTTCTCGGTAGCACCTTTGCCTACAAATATCTTCCATTGTTTTATAATTGTAAAAGAATTTAATTAGTTTGGGAGTTTCCCATATATCTCAAATTGTTCATTCGGTATATTATTTTCATTCCTTGATAATATGTTTTCAGATTTAACTAGAATTGCTTACAATTATGAACGTATTTCGAGAGCCTTAAAATTTTATATAGGCTAAATTTGCAATGACCTACATCTAGACAATATATTGAATATCATTTGACCTAGTTTTCAAACTTATAAAATAATTAGGACACACCTTCCGTAACGGTAAAAATGGCGAAAATATGAAAATTATCAATTTTTGCTGTATTTAAGTAGACTTATTTCTATGAATTTTTTAAGTAAGCCAAATAAAAAAGTATTTACTCGTAGACAATATATTGAATATTATTTGACCTAATTTTCAAGGTCATAGATTAAGTGGGTCACACCTTCCGTAGCCGTTAAAGTGACCTAATTTTAAAAAAATCGAAATTTGAATAATTCGAAAAAAAATACGAAATTTAAAAATCGGTCTCCAAGAAAAGGTAGATAATGATCCAATGTATCTATGTGCTAAATTTCATCGAAATCGGTCTATCAATAGTGTCTGAATTTCGGCTTTAAGAATTGTAACGAAAAATCGAAATGGCGGCCGATATGGAAGCTTGACCTAATTATTTAGGTCAAATCGATCACTATTGAAAAGTTATTTATAAAACAGTTTTCACTTTTCACCTTGCTGTTACAGACCGGAAGTTACGTAATAACGTCATTTGAAGCTAAACCTGAAGTCGAATTTTTTTTCAAAATGTTTCAAAATTCATTATCATATCGCCTATCAACTGCTAAAGTTTCAAAATTTTACAATCTATATTAAACGAGAAATCACGGTCTGAAATTTTTGCCTATGACCTTTGAATATTGAATTGCAAATCGTGGGTAAAAGATTTAACCGAATAGCATAAAACCTATAATTGTTAGTTCACAAATACATTGAAGTTTTCAAATCTGAAAATCCGGTCGAAATCGAACTGAAAATAAACTTGCTAAAAAAACTTCAACTTCAAGGGGCCCAGGCTTAGTTTTTATGGGTCTTTTTGGGTCTTTGTTACATTTAAACAGTCCTCAGAAATATTCAAGCTCTGAGAAAATCGCAAAATCCCTTTGAAATATAACTCAAACAAAAAATTTCACTTTTCATTTTTTCCGTGCTGTACGCGGCTGGTCTCCAGTCAGTCTGACAATTGTGTGTCCTGTTGACAAAGTCTACAATTGAAAAATGCGTTGTAGTCTGTTTATATAGATGACCGCTGTTGCACGACGGGAAGGATAACTCTTTGATTATCAAGACGAACCGTTTTCCAATATGGCGGGACGTTCGTAATTTCTTAAGACATTATGATTTTTCAAACACGGATAATTATGGATACACGTGGAGTTGAAGGATCAAATTTCAAAGGTAAGCTCTGTAGACTATTTCTGATTAGCTAAGCAAAAGATTTCATGTGTTTGAGGCTGTCGGATGATTGTCCGAAACAAATCAAGCCTGGGCCCCTTTCAACAGTTCTCACTTCCGGTCAGAGATAGAACTTCCGGTTTTGTTTTATTTGATAATAGAAATTATTCTAAGATCAACTATAGATTTAGAATTTCTGTACCTTTTACCAGTTTGTCTGCAAACTCATCCAAGAATCGCAAAAAAAAAAAATATAATAATTCGATCGGTAACAATATGTTTTCGACTAAATCGTCGAAATACGTAATAATCCGAACGATTACAATACGTTTTCGCCAAAGTCGAAATACGTAATTAACTTGGTCCATTTTTTTTTTATAATTCATAATTGAGAAGGAGTCATATAATTCATATAAATATTACCGTACTTATGTACTTAAGTATTTTAACGTCTTCATACACCAGAAGAAATAAATGCAATATAATATGTGCTGAAATATTGATAGCATTATTGTTCAAAACAGTTTCACATCATTAATATAAAATGAAAAAAAAATTGAAATTTTCACCTTAGAATAATCCATTGGTTTTTATCGAAATTATCTGAGATATCTCAATTTAATCTTACACAAATCCTAAAATGACATTTAGAAGTAGATAGAACATTAAAATAGGACGCTGGACAAGCTCCCTAAAGAATTATCCGCCTTGTACCAACTGATAATGTCCAAACCGACGCATAATGTCCAAACATCTTTATCAACGCATAATGTCCTAACTTCCATCACATTTTTGTCCAAAAAAACTCATAATGTCCAAATCGGATATTTGTCATGTAATAATTTTACGGATTTCTCCAGGCAGTATACTTTTGAAAAATTTCTGTACGTTCTCATCTAGTTCCTTTGATTAAAATGAGTCTGTTAGTCAATAAAGTACGTCATTATCCCATTTTTATAGATTCTAGCACGGTTCTAGATGATGCTTAATCAAATGGATCCAAGAAACTAAACCACACCTGGGCTGAAAGACCAAACATGCATGATTTCACGAATGGGGTCCCCCAATAAAATTCCAACCTTCTATAGGAAGGAACTTCCTGATTTTCAAAATTCGTGGAACAAGGGTTAAACAATGAAATCAGCCTTGGACATAAGTATATGTGTCAACAGATATGGACATTATTGGCATGCTTCAAAAAGTTTGGACATTATGCGTCAAAAAGTTTGTACATTATGCGTCAAAAAGTTTGGACATTATGCGTCAAAAAGTTTGGACATTATGTGTTAAAAAAATGTTTGGACATTATGCGTCAAAAAGTTTGGACAATATGCGTTAGCAAAATTTTGGACATTATGCGTCGGTTTGGACATTATCAGTTGTAACACGCCTTTACAGAGAAGTAGACGAAAACTTCCCACTGTCTTTGTAACAGATTAAGTGATCGCTTATTCATTAGATATATGTTAGTTAGCTGTACACCCTAAAATTCAATACATGCTCCTATTTAACCTATATGATATCTTATCAATTAACTAATTTATCGTCACATTTCCAGAAAAAAAACTCTATTTTATTATTCTGTAAGTCATATTTTTAGATTTTGAAAAGGTCACTTAAAAGTGCACAAATTTCAACAGTTAATAAATTGAGATGATTTAATGTCATTTAGAAAGTGGTGTTGCAACAATATTTTCGTTATTGGGATAACACTTTTTTGGTATAGCACAGATTCTCGTGCTGAAAATTGGCTGAGACCCGAACGGCTTCCGAACCAGAATGTTCACATGTATTGCTTGCGATTAGGTGCCTGACTCTGAGATCGCTGGTTCGGAACCCGTTCGGGTCTCAGCCAATTTTCGGCACGAGAATCTGTGCTATACCAAGAAAGTGTTATCCCAATAACGAAAATATTATAGTTAATAAATTGTATTATGGTTTCCGTGTATTCTTGTTATATTGTCTGAAGATAATAGTTTATCATTTCATACATTTAAATAATATTAGTATTATTGAAGCTAACTGCAAAACAATGCCTGTCCTTTTTTACTCAAATTAAACTATACGCCAAAGTCTCTCTTTAATCCAATTAATCCATTAAACTAAGTTATATTACATTACACAATACTTCTGACCTTGAAATTGGTAGGGAGTGAATAGTGCGACTGTGTCTATGCACTTTTCATGCTCTGAGATGCAGAGATCATGGTAATTCAGGATAGTTAAACAAAATTGTTACACATATTTATATTCTCTCAATTTTGAGTTCATATTCCCCAGTAACTTAATATAATTGGGACTAATCCATTACACCTGTAGGTAAATTCAATGCACGCTGAATCAACCATGTCAAACTAATGACATGTTTAACCAATGGGGCACAACCATTATACTAATTAATAATCCATAAAACAACGTTTGTTTGAAACATACTTAGAGGTGTTTTCAAGAAATGCGTGTTCTTAATTTAGTAGATAGATCGTCTAATATAAGATTATATTCTTTAGTCATGTCACCTGATAAGTCCAACCGATGTTTTTAATCTTATTGACCATTGCTATGCATTTTGATTATCACATTTGCACAAAAAGTGGTGGGGACCAATCCCATTTATTATGTGATGTGTTTAGTGGAACATTTTCAGTTGTCATTCGACACAAAGTGTACGTCTCTTTACAACACTACTACAGGCAACTGACCGATGTGCTTGGCATGCATGTACAGGAATCTTCGACGTTACGATAAATACAACAAAAACCTAAACAGAAAACGACACTTACTTCCACCGGTCACGCCTCAACTAAATTTCTAGACTACTTTTTTGCACTTATCGTCCTAATCCGAACGACTAATTTTCGGATAATAGTGAAATGATTGTTGTTGCCATAGTTGCTAGGTTACAATACAATACTTTACACCGATTGCTTAATATTTGATATTTGAATTACCTGTGCTTATCCCATTTGCTGACAGATTACACAGATAAAGTTTAATCGAAGTTAATTAGCCAGAATTGATTACGGCAGATATGAAGTCACACATTGGTAGATACAAGAGACTTGGCTTCAGAATAATACTATCCGGAATCTGCCTTTGCGCAAATTTATTCTGTATGAACGATTTTTGCAAAACTTTAGGTAGATGTTGGTGAATTCATATAAATGTTAAAAAGAATCACTAGATAGCAAGGTGTGTGGATGTGTTTATCATAATGTATGAGAACTAATGACGAAATAGCTTTTGTATGCCAGTCTAGTTATTGATTTATCCATTTCACGATGTTTTCAAAATTATCGACTCAGGCGCTAAATTATCGGATCGGTCCGAAAACTATAAGGTTGAACATATTTGAATTCTTCGTTTTCTGGCGTACGAATTTCCCTTTCCAATCATGTTGAATGACCCCGCTTCTGGTGTAATTCACCAATGTCTACAAAAACTGTACCGTTTTTATACAAGAGAAGGAAAAATCAAAACCGGGATCGATCCAAAAACTGTTATCTAAGATTTTGAAAAAGAAAATGTTAAGAAGTTAAATATCCAATTTGTATGATTTTGGTGTCTATCTTACTTTTAATAAACCTCTTTGGAACGAAGATTTCAATTTTCTATAGCAATATTGCTTTGGTATAATTTTACAGCATGCATTTAATATTCCTGTCCTTAAGTTATTATATACATTACGTTCCGTGATTATATGATACTCATCTTCAATTCTATCACAATTACTATAGATAGATACATATTCTGTTTTTTTAGAGCTATTGTGTATTTAGAGTAGCGGCCAGTTCCAATTGGAATAGGGAAAGACCGACTTCTTATTTGACCTTTCAGTCGTCTGTGATATCTAGGTATCCGATTGTCCGTCACATAACATTCGAGTGCCATTTCCAGTTTGTATTGCCTATAGGTACGAAGTTTATTTCCATGCATATTGTTTCGGTCATTATATAAATGGACTCTCAATTCATGCAAAATCTTGTGTTTGATGGACCGAGAGATGTTATAAACTATATCTTGCAGCCCTTCAGTGTTAATAATTTTTGTCAATTGACAATACCAACTTTGCTTTGTTCTTTTTCCTGACAGATAACTTAAGATTAAAAACACGTATCGTTTTGGGTCTGTTCGATACATTTAACTTAATAAGCTAATACAATGAAATTATGTATAACATGATGCTTAGCCCATATCCACCCTTGTGGCAGTATTCGACGTAAATTAACCCACTCCAAGAAAATATTTATTGATAATTAGTTTGACACCCTTAGTGTGAAGACCTAATTAGCAGTCTACTACCTCTCTCAGATTTACAAAATTGGATTAGCTGATTACTGTCAAGTATCACTCAATTAACTCCTGACACCTGACACTGAATTACTGTGAGTTCGTTCCTTTCTAACTTTTCTTTCATCTTACCTTTGCGCGGCCGATATTACTTGGCGGAGTAATTTAAGCTGTCCTAACCGACAAGCTTTTTACATGTTTCGTTTTCGTTTTTCTCTTTTACTTTTTCACTTAACTATCAACTCTTATATTCTCTATTTTGTTTAAATGGCACAATCTACCAATGTTAGCTATGCTGAAATGGCCAACCGGCCTGCTGCTACTTTATCCGGAAAGAGTGGACAGTCACTTCTCTTCCGGAGGTTAAATTCCTCGCCAACGGTAACGCGAGGCTTAACTTTGAGCACCTGCCAGATCGCTGCCAATCAGACCACTCAGTGTGGAATGAAGGTGGACTTGGACTTGTCCACCTTCATCCCAACCGAACGGGTCGTCATCCAGTTGTTGGAGGGACTTAAACTCCACGGCCACGCTGTAGAGGGACTTTACCTCTACAAACTTCGAGAGAGCAATTCCGTTAGAACTGTCCAATTAACATTTGCTAAGGGCAAGGTACCTAATAGTCCTCTTCCCCTTCTTTATTCCAGGTACCAGCTCCAGCCCTACATCCCTAAAATCAAAAGATGTAAAAGTGTCAGAAGTTAAGTCATCTGGAGAAGTTTTGTCGCAGCAAGGTTTTCTACGAAAAATATGGAGAAGGGCACACTACTAAGCTGTGCAAGTCCAAGAAGGTCAGATGCGTGAATTGTCGGAGTGATAATCACTCCAGCAACTCCGCGCAGTGTCAGTCATTCTTGTCGCGTCGTGTGGAGATCCGCATACAACATAGTTACAAGGCATCTCCCCAGGAGGCGCGCCAGTATGTTTCTTCCAATACGGTGCCTGCTGCTCCCAAGCCCGTAGTTGTCTCAAACACACTGGAAATGTCAACCCCGATAATATAGAGGCGGCTGTGGCATCAGTATGCACAGAATACATACCAAACCTTACACCAACCAAGGACAGCGAAAGCAAACCAAAGCGGAGAGATCCAGTACGGATGCTCCGAAAAAGGACAAGGTGGGCACTCGTTGGAAACGCCTCGTAAGATGAAAGCGATATCCACTAGTGACCAGCCCCGCCAGTCTAGGAGTACCGTAAAAACTCCTAGGTCTAGACCCGTCATTGAGCGTTCTAGAAGCACTTCGCTAGTTAGACCACTGCCCAGTGGGTCTAGAAGTACTTCGCTTATAGACCATTGCCCACTGTCTCGGTGACGGAAATGGACGTAGAGGTTTTTGTGACACCCCAAACCCCCTGTTTAACTTATTTTTTCATAAAGTCACTAATCTTTTTCATTCAATTTCAGGTTTATACAGCTCAACATTAATGGTTTAACTGCTTGAGAATGGTGTAACCCACTATGAAGTGCATCTGAAAACCATCGCTCCTCTTGCGGCACAGGCGGTATCCTTTACCGACAAGTCAAAGGTTTTTTCTTCCCTTAACATTTATCGACTGATCTCAAAGGCAGTCCTCATCAACTCAATGAATATCAGTATGTTTACGATCAGTTGCCCTAGACCGACAGCATTGTGCTTGGTGATTTCAACGCCATACGTATATTGTGGGGCTCGCCGACAACTGACACTAATGGTAGACAAGTTGCTGAGTTCATTGAAGCCAATGACCTGGTCTGTTTAAATGATGGTAGGATTACTTATGTTTGTACTCAAGCTCTTATTTGTTCGCATCTCGATCTCCCTCTAGTAAGCAGTCGGTTAACTAAGGACTGGGAAACAACCAGTGAAAGCCTTGGAAGTGACCCCCCCTTTTTAATTATTTTTCAAAAAACACAAATCTTTTTCAAAATTTCAGGATAAGCTCAAATTAAGGTTTAATGGAGAAGGGGAAATAAAGGGCAAAAACCTTGGCCCTTTTCCCAAGGGCCACCTTTCCCACAAGTAAAAAGGCTTTTTTCTTCAACTTAAGATTTCGACTGATTTTTCAAGGAAAGTTCATCAATAATAAATATCTGTATTTTACGATCATTCCCAGACTTAAGGTTTGGCTTTTGTATTTAAACCCAAGTTTTGTGGGGTCCGCCGACCTCCAATGGTAGAAAGTTGCTGAGTTCATAAAAGCCGATACCTGGGAAAGTTGGAACTTTTTTGTACCAAGCTCAGTTGTTTTTTAGTAAGGTCGGTTAACTGGCTTTAAAATCAAATAAACCCTTTGGAAAGTGCCCAAACTTTTTAAAATGAGATTACCAAACTTTAAAGGAAAAATCTGTCTTGGGGGCAAAAGCGGGGCTTTTCGGGCCACTAAATCTAAAATCATCCATTCCATTTTTTTTTCACCACAGAACAAATCAACGAAGGAAAAGCAAATTTGTTAGCCAAGTGTTATGCTGACGGCAGCTCTGATACCAACCATACCAAAGAATGTCTGAAGAACAAGAAGGCTTTCTACACCAACTAAACCATATTCAGCACTCACCACTAGAAGAAGAACGGGACATCAATGCCCCGTTTACCCTCGACGAGCTGAAGAACGCACTGCGCACTAAGAAGGACAGCGCCTCTGGTGAAGACAACATCAAGTACAGCACGTTAAAGGAGTTACCAATGGATGCGTCTACTGGAATTATTCAACAAATCATGGTATAACGGGTAAGTTCCTGAAAGTTTGAAAACAGCAATGGTCATCCCTCTACCAAAACCGCAAAAGGACAGACATCAATGCAGTTCATACAGGCCTATTTCTCTAACCTCCGACTCTGTCAAACATATCTCTAATTCTGGGGAAAACTTCAGTATTTGTTTGTTAGCTGTCCAACGTATTCAAGCATCAAAAGATTCACTCGTGTCGGAAAGTACCAGATAAATCTGGGGTATCTCGTACGGACAAGCAACTACTGATCTCTAGCTAGAGCACCAGCTCGATCAAGTTACCATCAGCCAACCACACCTATCAGATACTCATTTTTGGAAGGTTACCAACCCAACAGTCAACACCGAGCTGATCCAGTCCGCCAACAAGCAAGTTCGCCGACCATTTTAAGATCTTCACCGATAGCTCGAAGAGTTGCACAGCTACAGGTTACGATTTGTGCATTCCGGCAAAAGGCAACAGAGTTGGTAAAAGATACCTCCTCGCTGTTCAGTGAGGAGTGCAGAACTACTTGCCATTAGGGGCGCAATAGCATGGCTATCCCTACTCAGAACCAACCGTAATGTTATCTGACTCACTAAGCAGCCTTCAATATATTTCTAACAAATTTTCTAATTGCAGAAGTTCTAACTGATATTCGAAGTATGATCAACAACCACCAGATCGAACTATCATGGACCCCGTTGCACGTCTTCATCCCAGGAAACGAACAAGCTGACCGTATTGCCAAGGACAGCTTGGGTCTTGAGGATAATTTTTCATCACTTCTGTTTTTAACAGATAGTCTTAGTTTCTATTTACTTTTATATAATTAAATTTCAAACAAGTTTCATCTCAGAGAGCCCAACCCCATTTTTTACGACAAAAAATCCCAAACCCACACGTTCTTTGTTAATGACATAGTGTCACTTTTTTTAAGTGTTTTAGGGATTGAGCATGAAAATCTTTACATAGCCTGTTGGCGAAAATGCAGATCAGAATACACATAGCGCTGGAAGCACTCACTGGACAAATAACCCAGGGGTTTAATATTGTTGTCGCTTAAACCGACAGAGGAGGCCCATGAAGCATCACCACGTCTAAAAGAGTGCCCGCCATAGAGTTTGCAGTTTAACTCTATGCTATGCAAAATATGCTGGAAAGCGCGTAAAAAGGCATGGTAACTCACGAAAGAGACATCTTGCAATAAAAAGAGCGGAGAAATTGATATGTTTCATTGTAATTTAATTTTGAAAATACTTAAACGATAATGATCGTTGTAATGACACATTGTTATTTTTGAGTTTCAGTTCCATGATGAATACAAATCGAAAGAGACATTTATCTGAACTACCATCTACATTATCTGCACGCATGATTAATGAGACCTTACAAAGCCAAGTTTCTAAGAGGCGGAAATCTACTAGAAATGCCGCACACAAAGATGTACTAGAAAGATCAGGAACTCTGAGACCTGACCCTCAAACTTCCAATATATCGGATTCCAACGTTAATGATACGGAATCAAATAATCGTCGATTGGCATATGAAAGGGTGTTTGAAAGACAAAATATTTCAACTGCATCAGGGGATGGCTCTATTTCAGAAATACATGACCCAAATGAATTGCACGCGTCCTTTTCAGATGAAAATGATTATCTGGATTACCCAGATAAGATTCGCTCTAATGGCGATAGTCTTGGCAATAAACAGAAAGTATGGAATGGTGAACATGTAGATTTATCCATATTCCTAGCAAGTCCTATTGATCCTGAAATTCTGAGAGAAGGTTGACTATTGTGAAGGGCGAATTAGTGACCATACCAAAGTCTAGAAAATCACAAATATCAGAGTGTAAAGTGTAACGGCTACCATCCTTCAATAAACTGCTACACTGGCCAAAAAAGGTCTCAGAATGGTTATTTCAGACCCTCAAGATTGAACACAAAACAAACTAATTTTAGATCCTACGGTATATATAACTCCTTTCGGTACCAACGCTTGCCATTCAAATTCAATACCCAAAGAGCTTCAAACGAAAGGAAGCACACCAATTAATATTGAAACTCTAAAATCTAATCTTGAAAAATATCTTAATAAGTAAGTAGCACGTGAATTGCTAGAAGGTTTTACCAATGGTTTTAATATACAATATTTTGGACCTCGTAACTCTGCAGGATGCAAAAATCTTAAATCAGCGTACGAATACCCTTCGGAACTATTAGAAAAAGTACAAAGTGAAATATATTAAGGCCGAATAGCTGGTCCTTTTGTCTCCAAACCATTTAAAAATTTGAAACAAAATTTCACCTGTAGGTATTATTAAGAAGTCAGACGGTGTGTCGTGGCGTTTTATAATCAATTTATCACACCACACCGGTAGTAGTGGAAACGACTATATTGCTGATGAATACAGTTCGGTACAGTAAAAAAATTGATTCCGTCATAGATATAATAAGCAAGTTGGGTCGAAATTGTGAAATAGCAAAAATTGATATAAAATCGCCGTTTAGATTATGCCCAATCAAACCACAAGATTTTGAATTATTAGGTTTTAAAATAGGGTTAAATTATTTCATTGACCAATACTTACCTATGGGTTGCTCTAGTTCGTGTGCTATTTTTGAAAAAGTTTCAACATTTTTAGAATGGCTTGTAAGGGAAAGGTCAGGATTAAATTCAGTTGCTCATTATCTCGATGATTTTCCTTTTGCTGGGAAAAACAAAACAAATCAATGTCAAAACCTTATGACCGCATTTCAAACATTACGTACAGATCTAGGAGTACCAGTAGCTGGCGATAAGACTGAAGGGCCAACCACTAAATTAATCTTTCTTGGATTAGAAATTGACACTGGTGCACAATTAGTAAGAATTCCTGAATCCAATTATCAAAGTTAATCGAAAATATTAGGAGCCTGTTAGCACACAAGAAAATCAGATGAAAATCGCTTCAATCTCTGGTTGGCTTGCTTACTTTTTGAACTCGCGTTATCCCATCGGCTAGAGCTTTCAATAGGCGTTTTTATTTATTTCCGAACGGATAATGAAGGATTGGTAGCTATTATTAATAAACAAACTTCAAATTCTAAATTGATCATGAGATTAATTTGGGAGTTAGTTTTGTACATTATGTTTAATAATATTTCTTTTAAAGCTGTACATATTCTGGGTTCAGTTAATAACATTGCTGATTCTATTTCTCGTAAAAAGTGGCCGAGGTTGTATCAGTTGTTACCAAGTCATGCTGTGGAAGTTATGGTTCCAGAGAAATTCAAAATGATGCTCTCCGATGTGAAGTAGATCGTTTACTAGAATTGTCAGTTTCTAAAAACACAAAGAAATCGTACGAATCTGGAGTTCGTGCATTTGAAAAATTTAGATATTGTTTTGGATTTAATAAGGTTTGGCCACCACTTTTAAAACATGTGTCATCTTTTGTTGCAAATCTTTCCTTATCTGGATACAAGAGTACAAGGCTTTATCTCTCAGGAGTAAGATACATGTGCAAATTGAAACAAGTAAAAGATGTAACAGAAAATTTTATTGTTCGAAAATTGGTGAAAGGTATTGTCAGAGAAACAAGTCAAAAAGATCGCAGATTACCAATTACACTTGAGGTTTTACAAAAAGTCATAAATGTTCTTACTATATTATACTATATTTATAAATTGGCTGGTTTAGATGAGAGTAGATATAAGTGTCATTCTTTTCGTATTGGGGCAGCTACTTCAGCATCTCTAGCATTGTTTTCTGAAGATGAGATCAAAGTCATTGGACGATGGAAGTCTGGAGTCGTTAAAGACTATATTCGCATTCCATCAAACTTCTTACAGAGTGATCTAGTTCACGTCTAATATTATTGGTAATTTCGTTTTATAGGTAATCTGATAAACATTTGGATAGTTGGTTCTTCTATCATAAAATACGCCTTCCTTGAAGCTAGAAGTTCACCATCTGGTGCCAAACTGAATTTAGAAAACGTTGATATATTTTGGCAAGGGATATCGGGTTAAAGGAGTAAAAAATTACTTCCAAAATTAAAACATTTGTTAACACTTAATGATGTACCTGACTATTTAATGTTACACTGTGGGGTCAATCACTTAGGATACGTTCCAGCCAAAAAGCTTATAAGGCACTTGAAATCAATTTTGTCGGAAGTAAATGGTTTATGCGAAGGAACAAAAATCGTATGGTCACAGATATTACCACGACAAAATTTTCGGGCAGATGTCTTTGGACATGCCTCTTTAAAATTAAACCGTTCAGGTAAACGAATAAATTCTGCAATTGCAACAGAAGTTTTAAAATTTGGTTGAAGATATATAACATATCCGGATATTACTTGCCAAAGCGGACTGTTACATGTTGATTGTGTTCTGGCAAAAGGAGGAAATACATTATTTCTTAAATCAATTGAAAGGGCACTTAAATTGTTTTTATCAGATCCTCGAAGTGTTGTGTTTAAACAATCTATGGCTGGTTTTGTTTGAGCATTTAATTGAATTCGAAATGGTTTTATATTAATGTGTGTACATATAAATTTCCTTAATTAATGGTTATATTCAGGCTTGGACTATGCGACCATGCGCAACTGATGAAAAACGATTTTTCGCGCCGCTCAATTAGTTTAGCCTTTTGTGGAATTATTCTGAGCCTTTTGTGGCAATGAAATTGTTGAGCCTTTTGTGGCAATATATTTGTTAAGCCTTTTGTGGCATTAAATTCGTTAAGCCTCTTGTGGCATTATTTTAAGCCTTTTGTGGCGAATTAAATTGTTGAGCCTTTTGTGACAAATTAAATTGTTGAGCCTTTTGTGGCAATATAATTGTTTAGCCTTTTGTGGCATTATTTAAAGCCTTTTGTGGCAAATTAAATTGTTGAGCCTTTTGTGGAGATAAAATTGTCTAGCCTATTGTGGCATTATTTTAAGCCTTATGTTGCTATCAATTTACGCCTTTTTGTGGCGAATATATTGTTTGTATACATCTAGTTTTGGGTCTCAGGTATGCTCCCACAAACTTTTTGGCGGTGAACGAATTGGTTATCCGTTCATATGGCGATTTACGCATACCTGAGATTTACCCTTCCCTTAATTTTATTGTAATAATTGATATTAGTCAGAACGGCTGTAATAAACAGAGTTCTGACTTTTAAAAATTGTCAATGAATTTCTTGTTATGTCGTCAATTTACCTTATTGATAGATCGGCGACATATTTATATATTAATCTTAGCCGTGGCCAAATGTCGCCAATCCACAATGAAATAATACTGAATATTGTAGTTGCCTTTGTTTTACCTTAGTCCTGAGATAACACAAAAATATCTTTTGTGCGAAACTGGATTGTTTTAGTCACTTTAAAGGGAAGCAATTGTCATGACACCCAAAATTAAATGAAAGTTTCCAGGCATCCATGCCAGCTAGGGCTAGTTACTAGTACTATGTTTATTCTTTGTATCGACTTTTTACCTACCCTTTGCACGTTATCGTGTTATTTATTTGTTTCCTTCCTTACAAGTCGACTCGTCGTTGTATTTTTTATAAATTAAATTAAATGGAGTTTTATATTCTGCACCTGTGAGTAATGAGGATAGGTAAACACCATACAGTGTGCAATGAGGGAAATTTTGCCAGGAAAGCAGTATTTATAGTCACTTTTATGATCGATTTTCAACTGTCGAGGGGATCGTGTAGGGACTGTAAGGAATGGGCCTGCTGGCTGTAGTTGTAGGCTTGCCTAAATCTGTGGTGAGTTTGGTTACCGTTCCTTAATTGGTTCAACAAAAGACGTACGTTTTACATCCTTCATTCCAACCAATGCCTCTTCCAGAACCACTACATTAAAATCCCTGTGCAATAATATACAGTCCAAGTCGTCGGTGTAAAGCTTAGGTTCGAGTTCTTCCAGCTCATGGCAACATATGTTCATAACTGGGCTGGCCATGGCAGCACAACGATCACACGTACACCACTCATTGGCAGGTTGCCCAACACGGCTACCGAAATTAATTCCGTGAGTAAATGGGTCGTTTCCAACTTCCTCTTCGCTGTCTAGAACTGCTGCTTCCTTGCGGTTTTGACAAGCAGGTTCAAATTTGTATAGTTGAATCCCACCCCCCGATTGTCCCCTTTTGCTTGAAAATTCTTCATCTGATGATGATTCTGTCAAATACCCCGCCATGTTGATGTTAATGGTTTAGCCTACCAGCTAATCGAGGGCGCTTAATGGATACGCACACATGACGTCACTTGACGTCTTTCTGATCACGTGTCCAATTAAAATGGCGGCCGCCACAAATATTCGTCGGATTCAATTTAAAAATGCTGTAAAATCATTTGTTATCGGGGAATGTCGCTGATAGGGTAGTGTCCTAACATAATGTTTACGGATAATCTAGTTTTGATTGCCTAACTAATGACCAGAGCCCTCCTTTAAGTAGAACAATATTAAATCTCTATTTGTAATCTGGACGTCGCGTCGTTGAATATCAACCGTAGAATCAAAATGGTCCCTATTTAGAAAATTAATTGGTCGAAGAAAACCAAAAAATCCAAGCAAACAAGAAGCCCAAAATATTTTGTTGTTATGGTTAGGTAAATCAAAGGCCGTGCGAATTCTAAGAAGCAGTTTGTAGTTTTGAGCTGTACCCAGTTCACGCTTCACGCCTGTTAATAAGTGTTGAATAGGATCGGCTTAGTTGTTTATATAATAAAGAAATAATATTTGAATAAGCTCTAACACTGCTATAAGTACCGATTTTGACATCAACAAGATAAGCGATGTGCATGTCCGTGGTAGAATTCTTGACAGGAAGCACTGGAAGATCATGTTGCCTACAAAAGTCCTTAAAAGTCTTCCACTATGAGTCTTTCGGATAGTGTTAGCCCACCCCTTTCTTTTCAAACGCTCCACCGCCACATATAGTTTTGGTACCCCACCTTTAATTGAAAAACACAGGTGTTACATAGTGGAGAAGTTCTGAAGTGTTGAAAAAAAGGTCATTACTTCCTAATACGCTGTATAGTCGACTGAGTTGATCTGGTTTGTGAAGCCTGGAAGCAGCATCAGCTGCAATATTAAGCCGAACAGTGATATATCTAGCTATTAAGTCAAAGTTATACACTGCAGAAAAACCAAAAGAGAAAACGTTAAAAGCACATTAAGTTCCGATTGCGTGATGTGCCTTTGTTTAACACATACTTGGTTGTCTTATTGTCAGTGTTTAAATTACTTTATTTTTTTTCCACTGTGGTCCCCGACGTATAGCAGCAAGTACCACTGACAGAGTTTCTTTGATATTAATGTGATCACTGGCAAATATAGGCAAATCCAAATTCCGATTTGTATAGAAAAAATCACCTCGGAAGACAGCATCGCCTCCATTCGTAGACGCGTCCGTAAATACTGTAATTATAGGGGTCAATAAAAGTTACCGAACCATTGAAAATTTGGAGAAATTTTATCCACCACACTAAATCCTCAAAGAAAAATTCGTCAAGTAACACTTTCGCATTTCGATCACTTAAAGGTGACACAGAATCAAAAAGCCGTCGCATAAAGGTCAGCCCTCCTTTAATAAATTGGCTAGTCCCATTCAATTTTCCACATAAGGACATAAGTTGCTTTACACTAGCGCTATTGCGATACAAAAAGGTTTGCGACATTTCTAAAAGTTTAGCTTGTTTGCACGGCGGAAGGGTTAATGTAAGGCGCTCAGTGTCTATTCCAAAAAAAAAAAAAAACAGACGCTTGACCGGACCTTCTACCTTAGACCAGTTTTTATTGAAACGCAAGTCGCGTAAGGTTATAGGTAAGAGTTGTAGCCCTTTAATACACTTCTCGAAATCATCTTCGATAATCAGGAAGTCATCAAGTTACTCAATGCATATCACATTACAACGGGTTAGCATACTCTTACACACGGCAGATGTTATTCTTTAAGAAAAACATTGGACTGCGATAATTCCCAAATGGTAGCTTGCGATCGAATATATAAGTAGGAGTATCAGAACCTTTTTCTTCTCTTCTGATCTGAAATTAGAAAAAATAAAATAACTCGCCCGATGGGCGAGGAGTATAGTACCTGTTAAGTACAGATTATTTTTAGTTTGCTATGAACAAGGTTGTCATTTAAGTTCTGATTTTTTGAATAAGCCACTATCATTTTCTGTTAATAGACATGAGGAAATTTCTTTTGAAGACTCTTATAATGGGTTTGAACTATCTTACTTGCTTTATTACTGGTTGTATTAAATGGAACTACAAAGGGTGCTATGCCTACACTGTGGTGAATATTAAGTCCTATGGGTCTTGCTGTATTCAATGTCTCAATCCAATGGGCTTCTCTAGATTGACGGAATTTGGTAGTTTCATCTTCGGGCAAGTCGATTTCTATGCGCTCAATTGGGGTTAGGGTGAGATCGTCAAGTGAATGGTCGTCAAGATTGAAATGGTTAGAAACAGGCTTTTTTTAATTTAATATCTGATCTGTGAGCATTAAAAAGAGTGCGTAATTTGTTCTTTGTTTCCCCGATATATTGTTTGGGACATTTTTTACATGAAATTAAGTATATTACATTCGAGTTTTCACATGTTAGGTGCTCTTGGATCGGGTATCTTTTATTCGTAGAGTTACTTAGAAAATAATGCGTTTCTGATATAAAGGGACATGTTTTGCATCTGGTTGACATACATGGGGCACTCCTTAAACCTGGAGGCACTTCGGCATAAAGTCGGAGATACCCTCAGGTCTGCTGGCATTGTGTATAATACGAATTCCTCCATCCGGTTTGGAAATTGCTCCCAAAGAGCTGTCTATAACAAGCTTAACTTCTAGGACAACATAATTGCCAAGTTAAATTTCACGCAAGATTTGTGTTTCAACCTGATCATGGTAAGCGGTTGCCGATGGATAGTTTTTGCGATCGACAGGCTTATAGAACCCATAAACGTTGCTAAGAAGAAATCCGTTTTGTACGCCGTCAAGCAAAATGTCTCTGTCTTTGAAACCATCAGGTAAAAGCTGACACCATGCGTTGTAATTTAAGCAATTATCGCGACGCAACTCATGTGCTATGTATTCGGTGCCTAAAATAATGCTGCCCCATCCTTGGGGCGGTTGGAGATTTTTTACTTGTGGGTTAGGTGACGAGTGGGTAGGTCCAACTGCTGAGTGAGACGAAGACATACACAAGGCACAATTGTGTGCCAACCTACAGTCAACACGGTTACAATTATCGTTATTGAAAATTCTACATATCTCACGACCATCGCTATGAAAAGTTCCTATACGTCGATCTGATTGGTTGCTCGTGTATTCTGTCGATCGTTGATATTTGCATCTTGAAAAGCACGGATTGTGGGATGGTCGCGTTTCAGAATCAATTGGAATTCCCGGATATCCTGACGGTGTGTGCTCCAGTCCAAAGATTAATGCTCTCTGTATTCCTTATCATAGAGAAGGGCCGAATACCATACGTACTTTGAAGCAAGGCGAAAGATTTTTGACGTGTACCGGAAATATGATACGACACCTGCAGTATCTAATTGATTCAGATTCAAAAGTTCCAATAAAAGTTGGTTGTTGGCATATCCCCATTCTCCAATGGTGACTCTATCAAGGGTCTTCCTCTTAGCAACGCGGAGTTCTGTACCACTGTCTGTACGAAATGAGTAGGACTGGGGAGCAGAGTCGACCCACAGAAAATCGATAATATGCAAGGCTTTAACTTGTCTTTGCGTCTCACGAACTATTGGCGATTTGAGTAATCGTTCAAGCTCACCTGAGACTGAAGTTGGGACAGTGCTTGAGACAGCAGCTTTAAAATCAAATCCATTCTTAACTGCATGCTTCATTTTGGAGGGTGTCATCTTGTTCAAGCTCCTGTACGGCTTTTCTTTCTGTCGATATCTGCCTTTGTAGGGTTAAATACGTCTTTGTTTTGACTTGCGACGATGACATCAGTCGCCATGTTAGATACAGTCCACCGTAGTGTTTCCCAATTTTGCTATTTTACATTTTTTTCACATTTGACCTGGATGACCTTCACATTTTCAAGGTTTGAATTCCGATATATATTTCCGGTATATGTGTTCGAAAAATTTCTCAATTTCTTTGATGATTCATACCTCTTTTATGTGACCTTGTGACAAAAGTTTTTGTGCTTACGCGAAAGTTATATGCTGAACGAAAGGTGCACGAACGAATCCTACCTTAAATTTCACGCAAGATTTGTGTTTCAACCTGATCATGGTAAGCGGTTGCCGATGGATAGTTTTTTGCGATCGACAGGCTTATAGAACCCATCGTCGAAATTGTCAATTTTTGGGATAAAAAAGAAAAGGCATTTTATCTATAATAGAAGTATAAAGTAAAATTTATTTGAGATTTCCGCTCATTTAAAAATATTTGGTCAACACAGAAGTACATACCATTTTCAAATTGAGCAAGAAAGCTTCCCGCTAAAAAGAAAAATGAAGAAATAAAAAATCAATTGCAAAAAAGAAAGATAAAAAAAGTAAAAGAAAAAATCTATTGCATAACAATGCTTGTCAATCGATGAATCGATATTCAGACAATTACATCTTTATTGATCACCAATCTGTTTACTAAATCTTCCTTGGAGTGAAAGAAACATATACATTATATACAATATATAAATAAGTCACCATGTAATATTACAAAAGTCTATTACAGATTATATATAACTAATAAAACAGGGTGCCGATTTCCAACGGTAAATGCTTTTTGATCCTAATATGGTCAATTTTTGAAGCTAAGATACAGAGCGAATTTTTCGAGCAATTTTAAAATTTACCAAGATCGGACCAGACGAAAAAATGTTCGTGTGCCCCATCCATTAGAAGTTTGTCAAAATGTGGTTAGAATCACCCCCAATTAGGCCCATAAATAGCGATAATATGAAACATTGTGGATGTTCAAGGGGAGAAAACCTAGTTATAAAGAAATATAACGACAGACCACCATTAGCCTAGTCCGTTTCATTTTTTGAAATCCTCTTTCTCCCTCCCTTTTGTTTTTTATAAAAGAAAATATTGCTTCAGGACTGAGGTGTTCTGAGAAGCAAAGACATCATAAAAGGAAGTTAGCCAATATATCTTTTAATCAGCTTTGTTATTTAATACCAATTGTCCAGAATGTTATGTGAAAACTACACGATCAATTGACAATATTGACATATTTCTTGCTAATTATGGCTGCATTTCAGTACTGTGATGTGCAGAGCGCTATATGCGTGTTTGCGTAAACGACGAATTTCTGTCACATTCGACCTCTCGGAAAATTTCACGCAGTGTTCTGAATTTCCGTTCATTAATCTTAACGAAGGCTGTCGAGAATTACCGAATGTTGTTGATCTAATTGCTGATGGAATTGAATAACTGTGTATTGAAATGTGAACAGCCTTAATTACAACAATGATCGCACTAAACAACAAGAATTAAAGTTATCGACAATTGTTAATAAAAGAGACATTTCACCAACCGTTCGATCAATCGAAACAGTCTCACTAATATGTTATGCTGTTATAAGCTCGAAATTTGAGACTTCAAATTCATGTTGGCTTATTGCAGAATATCATCCTCATTTGACGACTCGTCTTTTTCTAGGCATATTTCAGACATTATATGGAAATAGAAATTGCAATTTATAGTTTTATGTATATTTGAAGGGATTTTCTCTATGAACTATTAACATACATGACTGTATTCGGGACCAAAATAAAAAAACGTCGACCGATCCTTTTTATATAGGAAAATATCAGTGTTCTTGATATCGTATCAAAGATGTGTTCACATAGAAAGTAACGTTACACAAACTCGAATACGTTTCAACTATACTGTTTACTATTGAAGTGGGTAATAACATTTATTTTCTTCAGAGAAAATGATATCGCAATCGGTTTTTTTTTGCAGTGCGACCTATCGAACGCACTGCTTTATTTTCGAAATGTTTTTTTTTTTTTTTTTTTTTTTTTTTTTTTGAATTCTGGTCAGAGCGCCCAGCCAAAACTGCACATGCCACGCACATTCTGTTAACATTTCTCCCGAAAATGCCGCGAGACTAAATCTGATGAATGTATTATGACGCCATTTTGACCTACAGGAAATGACGTAGCGCCGTCTACAGTTTTTCTTTGTTTTTCAATTTGCGGCTTTATTTTGATCCGATTTTGATCTTTTTTTTTAGGTAACTACATTGAATTTAGTTTTAAAAGATAGCAATTTAAGAATTATACATTTCACAACTTTCTCGCTGACATTTTGAATTTGAAATTTTTTGCATTTTCTAACTTCTACAGTTTTATTTCGATCGACCTGAAAACTTATAGATATATAGACCTTTGGATTTCGAAATATAATTAATTTTCAAAATTTCGATATCACTTCCGGTTTTGATGTTATTTGCTTTTAAAGTTGAACTTTGCACTTCCGGAATAATGAAGATATTTGAAAAATTTCTTTTGCAATTAGCTATAATTGTCTATTGAATGATGCTAAATTAAGAAAATTCGAACCGGAAGTAACGGATTTTCCGCCATCTTGATACGACTAAATTTTGTAAAACTGAAATAAGTTCTCAGGGATAAGTCTAATTTGCATAATTTTAGATTTTCTAGAAACATCAATTGATTGCGCAAAAAAGTATGGGAAGGAATTTTTGAATTTCGATTTTGCTTTTCTTTTATTTCCGGTTGAATTTTTTCAGTAATTGTCAAAACTTTAACCGGTCATATTTCTTGACCTTGACCTTTGATGACCTTTTGACCCGAACAAAAGTTATTGCCCTTCATTATATCTGCCAAATGGTATCCCCACTTTTGTTGTCCGATGTTTACTTCCGGTTTTGCAGCCAATTGAAAATCACGAATTTTAACTTTCAAGAGCTCTATCACGTGACCCAATTTACATAGGACAGAATTTCTTACATATTCCTTTTACGCTTAATCTCATCTTTCTATTAATATATCACACTTGGTATTTTAATCAAAATTGCGCGTTTAAAAATTTCAAAATTTTGTAATTTCTTCTATACTAACTGTGCGTGTTTTCTTTTAATCGAAATAAGGTCTCGGGGGATAATTCGATTTGTGTTATTTTGATGTATATAGTATCTATAACCGATTGCCGAAATATATATGGAAACAGATTTTTTGAATTTTGATTTTGATTTTGATTTTTTTACGATCAAAATTTTTTTAAACTTTGAAGGGTCGTATATTCTGACGTTGACCTTTGACGAATTTTCGACCTGTACAAATGTGATAGCTCTCAAGAAGTTCTATCCAATGATATATAAAGCTTTATTGTAAGATGTATACTTCCGCTTTTATCGCCATTTGAAAATTGCGAATTTTTCCTATAAAACAATCTGTTTAATGTGTTGCATTTGGGCGATCTACAAGATATAAGTTTCAGCGATCTGAAATTATTTTTTAGTTTAATCGTTCTACATCCAGTTGAAATGATTCAAAGTTGTTATATATGTTTTTCCTTTTGTGGGTGATGTAAATATTGAATATTTGGAACGAAATTACAACCTTTAGAATATTAAATTTTATCTCTTATATGCAACAATAATATACAGTTGACTGGAATAATGGTCTAAGGGACGAAACTCTATTCAATATAAATTTTAAAATGTTAGGCCGCGCTATTTATGTGGTGTCTCAATGTTATACCCTGGCGACTAAGACAACTTGAACCATCTACATTGTATTGGGTATTATTCTCTACGTTTGGGCGATTTACAAATATGAGTTTCGGCGATCCGGATATCTTTTTTAGATTAAACGACCCTCTATCCATTTTTATTGTGATTTTAACTTATTATCTATCTTAATTGATGATGAGGGCTAAGGATGGGGAGGGGCAAAGAGCGGAAAGGGGGAAAAGGGGGTATGGGAGCGTTTGTTATGAAATCAAAATCCATTTCTGATGCACATTTTTTTATTTTAATAAACCCTTTTTGTCTTTTGCTTAACGAACGAATCCCTGGATGGAACGCACTGCTTCAGTGCCGTTAGGCGTACGGCTCTAGTTACGTATTTCGACTTTGTCGAAAACGTATTGTAATCGTTCGGATTATTTTATTTTTTTTTTTTTTTTTGTAATTCTTGGATGAGTTTGCAGACAAACTGGTAAAAGGTGCAGAAATTCTAAATCTACAGTTGATCTTAGAATGATTTCTATTATCAAATAAAACAAAACCGGAAGTTCTATCTCTGACAGGAAGTGAGAACCGGAAGTTCAGGTTTTTTTGCTTTAGCAAGTTTATTTTCAGTTCGATTTTGACCGGATTTTCAGATTTGAAAACTTCAATGTATTTGTCAACTAACAATTATAGGTTTTATGCAATTAGGTTAAATATTTTACCCACGATTTGCAATTCAATATTCAAGGGTCATCGGCAAAAATTTCAGACCGTGATTTCTCCTTTAATATAAATGGTAAAATTTTGAAACTTTACCAGTTGATAGGCGATATGTTTATAATTTTTGAAAAAATGTGAAAAAAAAAATTCCACTTCCGGTTTAGCCTCAAATGACGTAATTACGTAACTTCCGGTCTATAACTGCTAGGTGAAAAGTGAAAACTGTTATATATATATAACTTGTCAATAGTAATTGATTTGACCTAAATAATTAGGTCAAGCTGCCATATCGGCCGCCATTTTGAATTTTCGTTACAATTCTTAAATCCGAAATTCAGACACTACTGATAGACCGATTTTGATGAAATTTAGCACATAGATACAATGGATCATTATCTACCTTTTCTTGGAGACCGATTTTCAAATTTCGTATTTTTTTTCGAATTATTTAAATTTCAATTTTTTCAAAATTAGGTCACTTTAACGGGTACGGAAGGTGTGACCCACTTAATCTATGACCTTGAAAATTAGGTCAAATAATATTCAATATATTGTCTACGAGTAGATATTTTTTAATTTGGCTTACTTAAAAAATTCATAGAGATAAGTGTACTTAAATACAGCAAAAATTGATAATTTTCATATTTTCGCCATCATTAACCGTTACGGAAGGTGTGACCTAATTATTTTATGACTTTGAAAACTAGGTCAAATGATATTCAATATATTGTCTAGATGTAGGTAATTGCAAATTTAGCCTACATAATATTTTAAGGCTCTCGAAATACGTTCATAATTGTAAGCAATTCTAGTTTTTTTTTGTTTTTTTGCTCATGCTCACTCTACAGCAGTGGTTCTCAACCTCGCTCCGATATTTTGCCCCTTTCGGCATTCTCGCTTCGACATTTCCACCCATTGAAACCAAAACGCAAGAATCGTAAATATGTAGCTTTTTCGTACCCGAGATGTAAAGGCAGTGCCTTTATCTGTCACGGTTACAAAATATTCTCTCCCAGACTCTTAAAGCTATTTGGGCAGATATGGCTGGGGGAAGGGTCAGAAAAACTGGGCACCTAAAACTTGGGATTTTCCGCACCTCCGCGGGTGCGGAGGTTTTAAACGTATTTACATACCTTGAATCCACTAAACCTCGATATATTTGGAAAGATGGATGTTTTTGTAGTTCAGTCATGGCATCATTACCCCCTTTCAAAATTCATGTCACCCCTTTGAAAGTTGCGTCAAATTTTTTTTCTCAAGAATTTCAATCACTCAGTCGCCATCTCAAATTGCTTGCGCATTAAAAACTTCTCCCCTTTTTCTACGTTTCTCCTTATTTCCCCCATGGTCATTTTTTCTCCCCACTACTTCTTGATTCAAGGAAATTCCTTGGTTATAATAATAATAATAATAATAATAATAATAATAATAATAATAATAATAATAATAATAATAATAATAATAATAATAATAATAAATAATAAAAAAAACATAATAATAAATTCTTTATTAAAGGGTATAAAATTAGGCTAGTTAGCCTGTCTCTCAATACATCTATCCCTTATAACAATTAAACATTGATCATTCAACACAACAATATAAACTTATAACTATACTGATTCGAACAATGAAAATAAAATATGTACAAACAAACATGCCTACACCTTTTGCTCTGGCACGAGTCAAATGGAATGAAATAAAGTGAATGGAGTTTGAGAACCACTGCTCTACAGTGTACAATTCTTCAAAGTTTTTTTTTATCTTTTGAATGAGTACTAGTATAATGAAGATGTAGGCCTACATTTGAAGCGGTGATGATCCGATGATGATTTTCTTCACAGATATCGCAGAAAATGTTTTTTTTTCTCGTTCTCACTCTGCATGCTACAATTCTCTATGGATTCTTTTGATCTTTTGAATGTGTGTCAATATCATTATGAAGATGTGCACTATTGATCGTTTCTTTTGCTCGTGCTCACTCTACAGGCTACAATTATTTTGTATGATCATTATGAAAAAGTGCACTATTGGATTTGGTGATTATCCATTTATTTTCTTCCTTTTAGTAGAATAGAGTAGAGTGAGCACAAGCTGGATGTGGCATTGCATCAATCTCTGAAAAGCCATTATGATAAAATTTCCATTTATATCTATATATCGCTCTACAATCGATTGTTGAGCACTATTTCAACAGTGGTAGTTCTATATCAATGTACAAAAGATGTATATAGCACTATTTTAACAGTGTATTTCTATATTACTCTTCTATTTATGTATTGAGCACGTTTTTAACGGTGGTATTTTTTTATCGCTCTACTTATTCATGTTCCCTATCGCTCTACAATTGATATATTGAGCACTGTGATATAACTATATCACCCTACAATTGATAAGCTAATAAAAAGATAATATTCTTTGTGTTCTATTTTTCCATTTTAATCCTTTGTTAATATAATTCCAATACAGGATACCAAAGCTAGACGGGAGAACAGACTAGCGCAATGGCTAGCCTATTACAAAAATCGCTTTCATAAGTCGCTCATGCCTTTCTTTGTTATAAAAAGGTGGATTATGTTGATGACCAATTTTCAAATTTGATGAATGAAACGGTCAACAGCAAGGCGTAAAACTCAATGTCATTTATAACATTTTAAAACAACTTCACACTAAGTAACACAGCAGGTCATAATCATCAAGAAATTCCGCCTTCAGAAAAATTCGTCTTCATAAAATCTAATAAAATTTCCATTCGAGAAACACTTGGAGGAACTGACTATTGATTGAGTACTGTGAAAGCTACGACCGGAATTTTCTAAGAGGCTGATTTTTATCACCGCTTATTAGCTGTGTGAAATTGTGATTGGAATTAGCTTAAGACGCCAGTCAGATTTACTACAGATAAATATTCATTATTTTCCAATAGCTTGTGATAAACAAATCTATTTATTAGCTGCATTCAAATGGCTACGACTTGGTAAGTGTATTTAAAAATTTGTGATAATGTACAATTCATTCTTTTTCGGAAAGGAAGGGAACAAATATTTTATTCAGAAATTGGGATAAACGATCTGGATCTGCTTGTTGTTTTTGTTCTGTAGAACCAGTTTCGTAGTTCTGAGGATATTGTTGACTAAGATAAAGGTTCTGACATTGACTTCATGTTTTAATATTTTTGTACTTGTTGAAATGATTGTATTTTTCTTTGAATATTTATAAATGTTTGTATAATTTCGCAATTTACAGTGCATTGTTTATGAACTTAATCTTCAAATTTGTCTGCTGAAGACTATTAAATAATTGATTTAATATCGTGAATTGGCTGTTTCCCTTGGTCAAGCCAGATGCAGCTCTGTACATTCTGAAATTGTGAAGTTAGTCCATATTCTCTGCAATTCATCCGTATATATTTTCTTCATATATACGGCAATATTTTTTACCCAACAATTTATATTATAAAGGTTTTATCAGCAAATCAGTAATAGAATTCATATCGCTATACGGAATTTGATTAATGGTTGATGGCATCTCTCAATATTCATTGAATTACCAATTCCCAGCCAGAACTGTGAGTGTCGTGCAAATTTATCACAGACAATACCACACAATAATATGAATGCTGTTTCGTTCTGAATTTTTCTTTTCATTGTACTAGTGTCAAGGTCAGAATTTTGACATAAAAATACTATTAGTTATGTGTTTTCAGTTGAAAACATTATCCTCAGAGCTTAAATTGTCTTCGGAATAAAACATCTTGTGAATATCCAATCCATCATCAGAGATATGATCCAGCGAGTGTCTTAAAGATGAATACTGTGGTTGTATATATTTTAAAATGCTATTTAATGTGTACGGTGGTCCGTATACGACATCATTTAATTCTAGTTTTAGTTTTGAATTCAAAACTGGAATATAATTCAATAAAACTGGAATACAATTTTTATAAAAATTTAATATAATCTAAATATAATTCAATAATATTTACTAAAAAACCAGAACTTTCACCGTCAATAATATTTAATTAAAAACTTAAATTTTCACATAAATCTAGAATCTTAAATTTAAAAAAAAAGTAGACTTTCACCCAGGTGATAATTCAATTATTTTTAATTAAATTTCTCGTGGTTCACGTGGTTCTATGTGTCAGATAAAGTTTCATCTTTTATCTTTGTATTATTTACCTTTTTATTCCCCCACATGAATATGTGGCCGTATTCTGTCGTCGCCCATGTCCGTCGGACTGCCGGTACGTTTATATGGAGCGTATATTGTCGTCACCTAGTCTGGCCGTCGGTCTGTCCGTCCACAATTGCTTGTAAAGCACAATTGTTGGTGGAATTTTGACGTAACTTGTGTGAGTGTTCGTAATCACCCAAGGATGAACCCTTATGAAAATCAGCGAAATCGAAAACTATTTAGTATGAGTTATTGCCATTGTTCTTTAACTCGCGTTCAATTTTAGTTTGTAAATACTCTAGAAACAACAATTCTTAATGGATTTTGATGTAACTTAGCTTGAGTATTTGTAATCGCACAAATATGTACCCTATTGAAATCAGATAAATCGAAAAATATTTAGTATCAGTTATTGCCTTGTTTTTGAAAACTTGTTCAACTTTGGCTCATTAATCCTCCGAGAAGACACAATTCTTGACCAGTTTTGATGATCTGTATGGAAATTTAAAAATATCGAAAATTTTTTAAATATTAATTTAGTGCGCTTGTTCTTTAAAACTCGTTCGATTTTTTGCTCGTAAACACTCTACAAGGCACAATTCTTGACTGATTTTGACGAAACTTGCTGAATTGTTGATTACTACTCATAGATGAAGCCTATTGAAAATCATAAATACCGAAAAATGTTTAATAAGTTATTGCATTGTTAGAAGGTACTATAATTGACAGATTTTAATGTTCTTAAATATTGTACATTTATCACCCTAGAATAGAAGTGTATGGCAGAAGGTTGAATATTTCATTCTGGTAATTGTTACTGTACTTCTTTGTAATTCTTACAGTTTTTGTTCAAATTCAATGCTGCCAAATTGGCGAATATTATCTTGCCTGACAAGCTATATTTTATTATACTAGTAACTGGAAAAGTGTAAATTTAATATGTTAAATTGTATTTTGATAATAGGAGTTATCTCCCTTTGCATTGCGTCAGTCACTGTCATGGCGACATGTGCTTAACAGCTTGTTATTTTATGCGACGAATTTTATTCTGTATGTGTTCGATATAAGATGTCAGCGAAGGGCAAGCAGTCTAAACGGTTACAGGCCATTCAAGAAACCGAAAACAATGATGACAGTGACTCCACTGACCCTCTCGATGAGTTGCTCGACCACACTTCATTGAATCCCGACATTTCCAGTACAAGTAGAGCGGGCCACAGTGAAGTCGATGTAAACGACGATCTGCAATCTCTCGAACAGACGCTTCATCAACTCCGATTAGAAAAACGGAAAATAAAACTTAGAAGAGAAATCGAAGCCGAAAGAGAGAGTATTCCAACAAATGGGTTTAGACCCACTTTAGGCTTAACGCCAATAGCCGGCAATAATAATTCTTCCCAGTTTACTGAAACACCATCAGGTATGTTGAACCCTGCTTCCACACCTAAATCTAGGGTGAAATTGGTGCATGAATACCTTTGGGAGGACCCATTCATGCATAACAAGGAAGATTTACTTACAGTTAGCCAGGCAGGATTCAAGTTGAATAAAAGCCTTGAGAAAGAGTTTTACAAAATTACGGTGGAGCAATGGGGCTATGGCAATGCCTGCATTCTTCGAGAAATGATAACCCAAGGTGAGGTTCATTCTCAAGGAATTCAAGACTACCTGGATTATACAATGTGGATTAATAGGCTGTTCACTAGATATGTTAAAGGTAGTGTTCTACTTTTTTATCGCGAATACAGGGAGCTGCAACACAGAGATGGTTTTCGTTGGGGCACTCAAAAATCACATCTCCAAGAGTTTCAACTAATCCCTAAAGCTTTCAATCCTACCCAGCAACTTATCGGTAGTTCAACACAAACCAACTCCAAATCGAAGTCTGCCCCTCAGACACGTTATAGAGGGCCTTATACTCCTGACGGTAGGGAAATTTGCCGTAAGTTTAACTCTGGTTCGTGCAATTTCCCACAATGTAAACTCGTCCATGTGTGTTCCGCGTGCTTTCAAGACCATAGTTTACCTTTACATCCAAAAAACTAGTTAGTGAGCCAAAGGCAGCGTCCATAGGCAACTTTGGACTCGATTATAATTCTTGGGAGTCACTTTTATCTCCTGACGATTTGGATACTAGTAGATCTTTCATTCTTCGGACACGGCTTTGACTCCTATTGAACTCGAAAATTACAAATCGTGCAAACAGTTCGGTAATTTAGTAGAAGATCAGTTACTTTCTGAAATTGCTAATGGTCATTACCTGGTTACTGATGCCAAACCCAAGCCGTCTTCTAATAAAATAAGATTAATTCACGATGCCAGCCGCCCGACTGGAAATTCTTTAAATGATTTAGTAACCAGTGATTGCTCCTGTACTTAAATGGACCTTCGGCATGTCGCTAAATATATTACACCCGGGGCTTATCTAGCAAAGGTTGATTTAAGTTCAGCATATAGATCTGTTAAAATCCACCCAGACAATTACAAGTTTACCGGACTTAAGTGGACATTCTCGGGTGATTCGCAGCCTACTTACCTGATAGATACTCGACTTCCTTTTGGATCTTCCAAGAGCCCTCAGATTTTCCAAACCCTTAGTTCTGCCGTCTGTCGAATAATGCGAGAAAAGTACAACTTTACAGTAATAGCATATCTTGACGATTTTCTGATTATTGAAAGTTCCTTTGAAACTTGTCTTACAGCAACACTCACACTTATGACCGTATTAAGAACTTTGGGCTTTGCCATCATTCGAAATATGTGAGCCCAACTCGTTGTTTAATATTCCTAGGCGTGCTGATCGACTCGGAAAAAATGATATTTGCGCTTCCTCGCGATAAGATGGTTGAATTTCAGAACTTATTGACATATATTGCTGGCAAAAAGAGAGCAAAGAGTTAGAACGTTTAATATGAAAACTAAATTGGGCTTCTCAAGTTGTGTGTGGTGGCAGAACTTTTATGCGCCGCCTTATTACCTTAAAGGACAAACTCTCGGAAAGTCATCATAAGGCCTTACTCGACAGCGACTTTATGGCCGACAATGGTGGATCAATTTTATGCAAAATTTTAACGGAACGTGTATTATTCAACTCAAGATTCTCAACCCGTTAAATCGTTACAAACTGACGCTTGCAACGAAGGCTGTGGTGCGTACTTTAATGGTGATTACTTTTATTTACATTTCGCGTTAGACCTGCCTATGTTTAGGTGTGAACATATAAATGTGAAAGAATATTTGTGTATATTCATGGCAATATGTCGTTGGCGACACTTCTTTCGGAATAAGTGTGTTATTATCCACAGCGATAATAAAAGTACCGTATCTTGGATTAATAAAGGGTCGTCTCGAAATCCCCTAGTAATGTTTATGTGCAGAGTATTGTTCTGGATCACAGCTTCGTGTTATATGACCCTGATATGTCGATATCTTCTAGGTGTTTGCAACACAGTAGCCGATACTTGTTCACGGTTACACGATAAGACTAAGCTCAACGATTTATATATCCTTATTCCAACATTAAGCACTTTCAGCATTCAAGAACTTTGTACCCATATGTCGTATTCCTTTGTACATTCCAGGTGGATTGCTCCCATTGCAGAGTATCACTCAAGAATTTTAAATAAGACGTGGGCTCAAAGCACACAAAAAACTTATCGTACACATTTAAGCTGTTTCTTGGACTTTTGTAAGCGTTATAATATTAGTCCAGTGCCGATCAACACTACCAGTCTTCAGCTATATGTGACTTATTTAGTTAAAATCAAGAACTTTAAGTGTGCTTCTGTACGCCAATATTTTATATATAATATCACTTTTTCACAAATTAAGTGGTCAGGCAGATCCCATTAAAGATAATTACTTATTGACATTTTTTATTAACAGGTGTCAAGAGAGATATAGGTATTAATCAGACGCCTGTTGGTGCCATCACACCCGATATTTTGATTAAGATTAGGGGTATCTTGAACTTTGCTTGTTTAGACGAGAATTCCTTTTGGTGTGCCTGTTTGATAGCCTTCTTTGGCTTATTACGCCCTAGTAATTTAACAAGCAGAACCCTTTTTGACAAAGACAGGGATTTGTGTCGTGTGGAAGTCATTTTTTGCTCTTGGGGTTGTTTACTAACCCTCCGTTATTCCAAAACCATTCAATTTCGACAACGAGAAATGGAAATCTGTCTCCTTGCCACTGCGAATACACTATGCCCAGTATTAGCCTTGCAGGCGTTATTTGCTATGTCCCCGGATGTTGATCCTTTGGGACCTTTATTAGTTGTTAAAGACAATGCCTCTTTAAGCTACAATTTCTTTAGTTCTCGATTATCTGCAGCAGTAACAGAGGCGGGTCTGACTGAGCATACTATCACTGGACATTCTTTCAGGCGTGACGGCGCCACTTGGTTGCATAAATTAGGGGTACCTTTAGATACTATCAAAAGTATTGGCTATGGGGCAAGCGATGCAGTTATGCGATACATTGAGCCAAATTTTGCTAGCAAATTGAAAACCATGCAAGACTTTGTAAAGTCTGTTGATCTTCATTAAGTTTTAAGGCCTTTGCCATGACCACCCATTTCACTTTACTTCTCCACAAATCTGGGATTGGGGTATTTTTTAGTTTTTCATTATTCATAATACTATATGTATGTTTATTTCCTTGTTCATTTACTTTTATGTCATGGCGAGTTTGGCCATTAAAACTTTGCCCAACAAAAAATGTGTTATTTTTGTACTTTCTATCATTTTACCTTTTATTCGACTAGTAGATCAAATAATGATTATAATATTATTAAAGACAAAATTATTGTTAAAATATGTTTAATTTTCACCCAAATGGAAATTCAAGTTTTTAATTCAAAATCACCTGGGATCTATAGAAATAGAAGGTTTTTTCTTTCTTGCTACATAAAGTTTCGAACGGAAATATTTTAGACACAGTGTAATTTCTCTAAATCTATCAACATAACGAATGTCTAATAGAGCCAGCTTTATTGCCGAAAACGCTGTGTTTTCACATAGTTTATCTGGTTCCCGAACCACTTTAATCTCGATAAAAAAGTGGCACATTATTGACACTCGCGATGTACAAGACAACCGATGTTGCGCGTTAAACAGTAAAACTAGTACTTCTATATTGCCGAACGGGAAAAGGGCGGCTTTTTGCGTTTCCACTTTTTTAAAAAGCTGGCTCTAAAACTAGCTTTCATTTGGCCCCCGAACGAAAAAATTTAGGTTTTCGGTTCCCGAACCTTAATGGTTCGGCAATTAAACAAGTAGTTCTCATCTGAAGGGCATTGCATTATATCACTAGCTCTGTCAGTGAGTAAAATGGTTTCCAAGACAACTGAATCTCTCTAATAACCTGGAAAAATAAATTTTATTATATATATATATGATGCTCTTAAGGTAACAATAACATCATATATTTTCACAATATATGTGGCTTGAGATACAAAAGATCCATTGTATTTCTTATTGATTAGATCTAATAAAAGTTCTCTTGAGTTTTAAAATATTAAAGTTTTCTATGTTCTATATATATAGGTTTTGTAAACAATATATTTTTTTCGTATAAACACAATATTTAAATACAGTTATACAAAAAACGATAAATAGAGAAGCTCAAAGTTTCATATGTAGTTTCTAGAGCAGCCAGTGCTGTTTAGGGTTGTTTTGAGTTTCCTGGTGAATACTTCGACCTTTTGGCACTCTTAATTTCCACTCAAATAAATAATATTTATTTTGATTCAAGCCATATCATTAATTTGTGCGAAGACACTTTCTATCGACCCTGGAACATAATATTGTTTGGATGTTCTTATTCTATTTTACCGGAAGTTATAGACGTCATGGAGTCGCTACTCAGTAAATGTCAATATTGATGGAATGAATATCAACTTTTCACTTCCGGTAAATCTAACAAAGTATGATCATGCAAATGATATTGATTGTTACTTGTAATAAAGAAAAAACATGTTTTTTTTTCACGCAAATGGTTGACCCAGCAAAATATTGCACTTTTGAGCAAAGTAGGCGAATGCCCTCAATTAAGAGGTTCGAAGACACACGGTGTATTGACTAGAGATCCCCACATATGGATCGAATATTCTCAAATACCTAAAGCTATAAAACATAATCTATTGTTTTGTCTACACAATAGATCCTGACATAGTTTTTCCTATTTGTGTTGGTATGTAGGTTCGATAACTAAAATAGATATGTTTTTGAAATCACACGCCTCCGTTTTCAAGCGTAACAAAGAGTTCAAAGCTATATGTTGTATTGATTTGATGAAGAGTATCGTATAAATCATGGCAATCGATTTTTTAGCAACAATTCCAGTTGGTTTGGTTTAAAATATACATCCAAAATCAATTGTTTCGTTCCGTTGTATGAATTTTAGTAATATGATAGTCCATAGAAAATGATAGTGGATATATCCATTTAAATTCCAGTTGGTTGGTGCTGTTGCTCGGATTTTTACCAAACTAATAAACTTTTCACGGTCCCAAAACTATTTATAAACCAAATTTTGTCGTAAGTATGATTTATTCAGTACCAGTAATAGCTTAATACCTATTTCTACTTTCAGATATATAGTTTGTAAATTGTTTGGATATGGATATATATACCGATGAAAACATTGTTGGGCTGAATGCAATGTCAGATGCAATGATGGACATAGGACAAGTGTGACAGATGTCCTTAAATAGTGATTCTGTGTGGTGAGGTACATGTAACAGGGCTTTTAAACGGATTAAATTGTGCCGGGTCTTATTGCTTTTACATATCACGTGGTTCGTTAGAAATATTTGCCTTATTATCTGCTTTTAATGACAATGAGCATGTAAGAATGGGTGATATTCTGCAAATAAAAGATTTATTCAAGTAGGTGAGGCTCTATTGTATTGAACAGCAATATGCACCACTGAACAATAACACCCAGCTCAACCCAATTATAGTGTACAGAACGCGTTCCTCTTTACCATGAAAATACAAGGTTTAGGAAACCATGTGTAGATGTAAGAAGCTGATGAATAGACGGTTTTTACTCTCTTTTCTCTCCCTTGTTATTAGCATCCACGTGATTTACTATTTGATAACAACACTTTGGGGATTTCCTTTCGATTCTAGTTCAACTAAGATTGAGTATTTCACTATCAGTAGTGACTCATTAATTGAAAGACTGGTATCAAATATTCAAACTACACAAAGAACTGTAATATGGGATAGGCCGGAAGATAACCCAACATTCTTTGTTCCCCAAAAGACAAGAGTTACGTCCCTTGATTTCAATGTTATTTTAAGCAGCGAAGTGTGCAAAGATGTGCCATTTTTGGTGATTTTGGTGCTATCGGTACATCATCGTACGGAAGAGAGACGAGTTATTCGAGAAACATGGGGTCGTATTGCCCACGGGCAATCATGGCCGGGAAAGAACATCTCAGAAACAATAAAAATTATGTTTTTGTTCGGTTTACCTCAGGTTCAAATTAAGTATAATACTGATTTAGTGAAGAGGGAATCCGAGGAACACCGGGATGTAGTAATGTTTGATTACAGCGAATCCTATTTCAATTTGACACTGAAAGTATTAATGGGGTTTAAATGGATTAAGGAATTTTGTCCGACAACTAAGTTCGTGATGAAAGCAGATGAAGACATTTTCGTGGACGTGCCACAACTCGTTGCAAGACTACACACGCCAGAATGGACAAACAAAATATCGGGACTTCTATTCACAATTGATAAAACACATCGCAAAGGAAAATATCGCGTTTCTGAAGCCCTATACCCATTTCAGTATTATCCACCTCATGTGAAGGGCAACATATATGTTATGCCAACGTACATTGCCATGAAACTTTTAAATATTTCAGAATATATGCCTTATTTAAATATGGAAGACGTGCACATAACCGGAATTCTTGCTATTGCCGCTAAAGTTAACAAATATCAAAGACTGTCGAATGAAGAATTCAGTCCCATGGGTATGATAAGAAGTTGTGACTTTAGTAGACAAAATATGATTGCTGCTGCCTTTATCAGACCTCAACAAGCTCGGGATTTATGGACAACCATTGTAAATCCCAAAATATGTATCCCTAACTGACTTAATTTTTTTGCTATAACTATTCCCCGATCACCGGGGTACACATCATATAGGTTCCAATAACTGTGGGACATGTAAAATTGTCACGCATAGTTTTCATACTATTGTTGAAAAGAGCATGTGGTAAATCTGATTAACTACATCGAAATAGTATGCTTATTGATATTCAATTGACATAAAAATAGTCAGTAATATTGGTTTACATTAAGTCTGTACTCCCCTCAATCGTAATCTGTTAACATTTCAACAATTCAATTTGTCATCATAGTAGCAAACAAGGAGGTACATAAGAACTAATAGCAAGGATATATTTTCTGATTAATTATTTGTTACAAACAAATGTTGGAAGTTTTTCTTAAAATCGTCGTCTGCGGTTCCTGAATTTCCACCTTAACTTAATTTTGATGACTTCACATATCACGAAGGCCTTATGTCATACAAGTATATTTTGCACTTAGTTATGGTGAAAAAACAGGAACCATAGAGTTCATATTGCATATTGCTGTTTTCTTCACCCTTCATATGATTGACTATGGGAGCGAAAATGGCCCCAACATATTCTACTTTATAATGGCATATTTAGAAGAAATGCTATATAATGAAGTCGGGCCAGCTATTTCAAAAACGCTTAGAGACGTTACGTAGATGACTGCTTCATTATATCGACTCTAACCTCTGATAATAAGGAAGTATCCCCAACTTGCTAAATAAGATGAATGTCCATATATACAGTTTACTATGGAACCATCAGATACAAAATTGCAATTTCTGGATACATTAATCATCAAGTCAGGATGAAAACCAGTATCTTAATGTTTACATCATGTCATCAAAGACCATATTATTTATATGGTCTTTGATGTCATCCAAGTCACAGTTAACGCAGTCTGTCATAAAACACTAAAACACAAACTTTAAGGATTGACGGGCAGAGCTAGGATTAACTTGAATTGCGACACCACCACCTTACATCACCTCACATATGAAGTGAAGAAATGACTACAGGGAATTGCGGTACTTGCCACCATCTTTTAGAAGGACACTACATAGAATTCAAGGAATGTGGGGTGTTTCATGTAAAAACCAATTTAACATGGGCCCCTCGCAATGTTATCCATGTGATAATTTGTTTTGATTGTCGGCAATACATCGGACAAACAGAATATCTAAGACAGAGGGTTAGGGTTCATAAATCACAAATTAAACAACCAGAATATAGAATGATATCTGTGAGTAAACATTTGGACGAGTGCAACCGTGACCCAATCAAATTCAAAATATTTCCATTCTATCAGCTCAGGAACGATTGTGATAAAGAGAACTTTAAAAAAGGAATATCTTCAAAAATTCAAACCTTTATTTAATAGGTTATAAATACTCTTCTAAAGTTCACATTTATTGAATGATTGATATATTTATGTATATGTGATTCACATTATATTAATATTCATTCAGATTACTCCATAATGTCTTTATTGATTTACGTCAACTTCATTATTGTAACTACATGTATAAGATCTCCCTGGAGATAAAATTTTGGTGTTACAGTTTATTTTTTTATATATTTGATTTATATAATAGGCTTACATTTAAAATAACCTACTATACTTAAATATATATATGCAAATATTACATGATGTAAACATGACAACTAACTCTCTTCAATTAAACAAAAATAAATAGGCCCTACAAGTTCTACCTGTGATCTACCTAACAGTGACAGACATATAGCAATAATATGCTTACAATATATCGCATTGCTCTTAAATTTATTGATACTTGACATCTATATCGCATATCCTATAAAGTAAAATGGAATCTGTTATATATATTCGTAGCCACAATTAAATACATTATAATTTTGCTCTGTTATGTAGCAATTTATTTTGCGGGCGCTAGATATATTATTACATTAAGAACACAAGATATATGGATAATATACTACTTCTAGGTTTAATACATCAATTAAAATGACTAGAACTGTGAACAGTACTAAGAGTGGCAAACAACCCCTATGGGGCCACTTGATACAAGGTCACATGATATAGCCTTTTTTAAACACTCAAAACAAACTTTTTAACAACCATTATAAGCATATGTATGAAAAGCTTAGGTCAAGTACATTATTTGACTTAAAAATTATTAAGGTAATTGAAGGTCAAGGTCCCTTGATATAAAAAAAAAGACCATTATAGGCCTATGTGTGGATAGCACAGGTGAAGAACATTCTACTTGTAAAAATTCAGTCATTGAAGGTCAAGGTCATTTGATATAATTGTTGTCGATCATAGGCATATGTGTGGATAGCTTAGGTCAAGAACACCCTGCTTGAAAAAATTCAGGGTCATTGAAGGTCAAGGTCATTGTATTTGGCCTTTTGAATTTTCACAAAAATTTAATCGGGCATTAAAAAAAATTTAAATTTGAAAATCAAAATTCTGTTCCCAACAAGTTTTAGATAAAGTAACAAGGTTTCGAAAAACATCAAAATCGGACAAATCGGATAAAAATTAGGGAACTTATTAAAATTTTGCTGAATGTTACCGTTCTGTGATGACACATAAAGTATCACTTCCGGTTTGGATTTTTTATTCTAAAAGGGTTCTAATTATGCCTGATAGTATATATGTATAGCTTTTGTACTGATTTCTTACATACAACGGAAGCTGGGTGACCCAACGCGGTTCTAAAAAAACGGAAGTTCTCACGCAAGAACCGAAAGTGGTAAAAAAAAATTTATGATGCGGTTTTATTTCTATAGGCGACTTCTCTATATTCTGTAATTTTCAAAGCGATCGGATAATTAGCAACAAAGTTATGCAATTATTCAATTATTATTATGCAATTTCTAACTACTGATGCGTAAAAATTTTAGTTTTATATAATCATTTTCTATTCCAGTACGTATCTTATCGTATTTTTCAAACCAAATGTCTATACCATTTTCGAGTTGGGCTAGGGAGCTTCCCGAAAAAAAAAAAAAAGTGTAATGAAAACAAAGAGTTGCAAATTTCTAATTTGCCACTCAATAAATAATTTCTTCTACTTCCTTATAGGTATGGAATGATTAGCTCCATTGTCTTCTTCTGTGTCTTCTCCTTAGTCCAGGTTCTTCTTCTACGGCTGTCTTCCTTATTTTAACAAGATCGACGTGCTCTTTTAATTTGTAAAGATTTCTTATATATGTAGTTTCACCTGTTCCTTCTTCTGTGATTATTGTTGACGTTTTACCTAAAACTGTATGTATATTCGTATATCTTATGTTCTTAAAGTTTACCTTCCTGCTTCTATATGTCTTAAAAAGTTAGTTATAATTACAGTTCGGTAAATAACGCAGCATTTTTACAATTTTATGCTATTGAGGACTTTTTTCCAGTTAAAGTATAAGACGAAATTCGTAATAGAATGGTTTTTGTGACGCGAATAAAAGTTTAGTCTTATCTCATAGTCCAGAGTAATTAAGGTAATCAAAGATTAGTCATTAGTCAGATTAATTGACTGCAGATAGATCTTTTTTCAAATGAACTATATTTACACATATTATTTATAATTTAATAAACATTTACATATCACACACAATACAACTAGGAAACATTACAAACTTACTTGATAGGAGACAGTATCTACTTATTCGATCTTCGTCTTGCTATACTGATGAAAAGCTTTCGGAGGGCTGGTGTTATGCAATCTACAAAGTTCAAAACTGAACACGTGTGTTTATGGTTGCACATCCAGTCCTAGATGAAGTTTCCAAATTTAAATAAAAACTAAAACGTATATCTCATTTAGGTTAGGCCTAAGTGTATGATCATTTGAAAACCCCTACAAAATTTATTTAAGCATGGGGCATAAAATGTAAAGTGGTGCATTTTCACAATTTTGTATTTCTCAACACAGAACTTCGTGGTCGTATCAAACAGGATGGGTTTTAAAAGCCTACCGCCAACCGCTGCCAACCGGCTTACCGGAAGGCAACAAAAAAAAAAAAAAAAAAAAAAAAAATGCGCCAAAATGGGTTTTGTTAAATATAAGGATCGTAGATTTTCATACTACAAAACGAAACTTTTCAGTTTGGCGCAATTTTTGTTGACGTCAAAATTATGGAATTATTCTAAAAATGAAACGAAACTGAAAAATATTTCTCTTCGTGTTCTGTGACGTTTTTCTTCATATTAACTGATGTAGCTCATGCTAAAATAGCAATATGGGCACACAATAAAACGTACAAGAACCCGTAAATCTTTTTTAAATGATCACGACAGCAAGGTCGTTATTATTGAAGCTGCTAAATCGAATTGTGGTCCTAAATTGAAAAGTATCCATTTTGGCGCATTTTTTTCCTTCCGGTATGCCGGTTGGCAGCGGTTGGTGGTAGGCTTTTGAAACCTACCCTATCAAACACAGATAACTTGATAGACACGCCGGTATCATGTTAACGTAGTATTTTAGTATTTGAATGTGGTCTGATAGAATTTTAGTTGATATGAGTTATGTCCCATTACTATAGTCTGGAAAAGGGAGAGTGCTTTTTAGTACACGCGTGGTAACAGAAAAGGGCTGCGATAAATCTCTAACAGAAGAAACCTTACCGAAACTATTTCTTGAACTTGTTACATAAGACATAACTTGTAGAAAATTATGCCATTTATGTCATTATGTCATTTTGTGGTAATATACTTACTGTTGCAGGTTGATGCACACTTTTTATCCTACTCCAGTAAACCTTCATCCAGTCCAGTTGAAAAAAGAAGTCGATGTCGTATAAACGAAAACTAAGAGAGGTATTTTGTATTGTGTTTGACTTTAGGCTTCATTCATGCAGTAAATAATTCTTTTCCTTAAAAATCAGGCATTGATTAACGAAAAATACTGTGTCATAATCAGTGCCAGGTCACTGTCTTGTGACAAAACGGTTTAAGGCTAGGCCAAAGAAGAGCGACATGTTGACTCTAAATAATACTACCGGTACGTATTTTCGAAGGCAGTGAGTGGCTAGATCATTCGGTCTAGGCCAAAGAAAAAGGCAAACAGATTAATTTCACAAGCCCAAAGCTTAGCCGTGCTAAGGTAGTAGCTCTGGTAGTGTAGCGAACGCAGCAAGACAAGTCCTGTCCTTTACACTACACTGACTACAGTAGGTCTAACTATTTCTTCTTGCATACTGCAGATCCACGTAAAGTTAAAATGCTGTGTAAACTTAACATAGGCCGCCAACTGTACGTTCAACTAGTCTAGCATTCACATTCGGGTCGAATCGTCCCAGCATACACATTCGCGGCTAATCGACACTATATCAAATGTGAATTATTTCAACCTAAATATTGTTAAAACAATTTAAATTTTTTATGAGAAATGCTGATATAGGCTAAATAATCTTTTAATTTCGCAAATATACTTCTACCACTCTTATTCAAAAAAAAAAAAAAGATAAACTAGAACTGTGAACAGTAATTATGTAATATTGTTACATCACAGTTTAAAGTTAATTGCATATTAATGAGAAAGTTTTTAAGGTTCCATCATAAAAATATTTAAGGTCAGAATTGTCAATAATATTTATTTTTGTGAATAAAACTATAGAGGGGTATCGTTGCCAAAACTGTGTGCAAAGTCAAGATTGCAAAGTCAAAAATTCATATTTCCACATGTCACGTTTTACAAAATTCATTCTCTACAAAATCAGAATGTCGCAATTTGAATTGCAAAGTCAATTACTCATTTTCAAGATTGTCAATTATAACAATGAAAACGCCAACTTGAAATCGTTTTCTAACAATATTAACTTCTGCATTTTGCATCAATAACATTACCAACTGTGTATTCTTGACTTTGCATTCTCGACATCTGTAAACTCGACGTCTGTATTCTTGAACGTTTACCATATAAGGTTCCGTGACCTACTTCATTAGCATATTACGGAAATCCACGGAAGTTATACCTTCATTAGCATATTACTATTACGGAAAATCTCGTAATCTTACTGAATCCTTGACTGCTCCCTACAAAACCGGTTGTTTACTGCACTTAAGGCAGTTTCTTAATAAATATGACACATTTTCTGATTTTATAATCATTGTGTTTCTGTGCACTCATTAACGAAATGTATTTTACCGGACGTATTTCATATTGTGGATTAAATATATGTAAAAACTAAAAGTTCTGAACAGTAAATTGAAAGACATTGGTTAAAATTAAATTAAATTATTGTCACTTGCATGTGTTTATTGTCCTGTTCGATTTAGACTGAGATGAAAAGCAAATTACTTAAAATTCACGAAATGTGATTTTTATACAGTAATCTGTGCGTTGCTTCAAATCCATTATTAAATCTGAGCTTGCTCAGTCAATTTTTTCTTTTTTCTTTTTTTCTTTTTTTTTCTTTTTTTTTTTTCCAAAGTATTGCCCCATGGGCTGAATGTGAGACAGGACCATGTCCTTGTGTATTGGACCTAATTCTGACCGATGTAAAATAAAGAGTTTATTATTATTATTATTATTATTATTATTATTATTATTATTATTATTATTATTATTATTATTATTATTTAAGGATCAATTCCTTGGGTTTGATTCTGACGCAACATTAATGGCGTACATTTGATAGAAAACTTAAAATTCAGTGATTTATGTTAGATGGGTATGTCTCGTAAATTACAATTACAGAAAAATGTGACTCCCCCCTCTGTAAAGATTGACCCGATTCAACAAGGCTGGTAAAAAAAATCATTTATTTTCCTAACATACTACAGTTTTAGAAAAAATAAGAAATTTTCCTTAAAACTGATGTTATTTTTCTCATTTTTTTCATCACAACTTTACCATTTTAGTTGAGAATCAGTCAACATGCTAATGAAGGTTTATAACTTCTGTGGATTTTCGTGATATGCTAATGAAGGTTTAACGCCGTCTTTTATAACTTCCGTGGATTTCCGTAATATGCTAATGAAGGTTTAACGCCGTCTTTTATAACTTCCGTGGATTTTCGTAATATGCTAATGAAGGTTTAACGTCGTCTGTCAAAATTTCCGTGGATTTCCGTAATATGCTAATAAAGGTTTAACGTCACCTTTAATAACTTCCGTGAATTTCCGTAATATGCTAATGAAGGTTTAACGTCGTCTGTCAAAATTTCCGTGGATTTCCGTAATATTCTAATGAAGGTTTCACGTCGTCTGTCAAAATTTCCGTGGATTTCCGTAATATGTTAATGAAGGTTTAACGTCGCCTTTAATAACTTCCGTGGATTTCCGTAATATGCTAATGAAGTAGGTCACGGAACCTTATATGGTAAACGTTCAAGAATACAGACGTCGAGTTTACAGATGTCGAGAATGCAAAGTCAAGAATACACAGTTGGTAATGTTATTGATGCAAAATGCAGAAGTTAATATTGTTAGAAAACGATTTCAAGTTGGCGTTTTCATTGTTATAATTGACAATCTTGAAAACCGAAATGAGTAATTGTTGACTTTGCAATTCAAATTGCGACATTCTGATTTTGTAGAGAATGAATTTTGTAAAACGTGACATGTGGAAATATGAATTTTTGACTTTGCAATCTTGACTTTGCACACAGTTTTGGCAACGATACCCCTCCATATAAAACAAGAGGTTGGAATGTATCTACTATATCAAACATGGATAAATGTTGTTAGGTTAAAATAAAAACTACATAATCAGATATCAACTTCATTGTTGTATTACCCATTTAATATTTAGCAATTGCAATTTCTGATTACAAAATATTTTTAGGTTGTCGAAATACGTTCATAGATGTAAGCAATTTTAGTTTAAGTATAGTTGTTGTTAACTATTCTTGTTAAGGATTTTTTTTAATGGTCCAATTGAACGCGGCTCTTGCTCAAAGTTGACTTTTCATTATTTGTTTTTTTGAATACTCATTTGGAGGCACGATTCAAATATTATCTTTCCCATCCTCCTCTCCCGATTTTGTTTCCGTTAGTATGTATTCGAATGGTTTGAGCAAGGATATTGTTGAAAAAATAATCTGAATCCAATTATTGATTTGTAGTAATTGTATATAGTTAAGTTAAATCCTGTGTTTTTTTAATTACTAGTACTTATTTTTCTGAATTGCAAATCGTACTGTATTTTTTTTACATATATTAACATAGATTATCTATTAGAATACGCTTAATTTGATTATAAATAACAAGAAAATGTAAGTTTAAGGGTAGATTAATCATTATTATTACCGTATGGTTATTTGTATAGCCTCGTGGTAGCTATAATAAACAGGTATACGAAATATTTTGACATTGTGTGTCGGTATGTTTCTACTGATATAAACATGATCTATAAGTGTACCACCTTCGGTAGTGTAATGCTGGACAAGTTGTTGGAAGCCAAATGTTTTAAAACAATTCTCTATAGACAAATGTCCTTCCAATATGTTTTGATTGAAATATTCCATGATAATATAATCTGAACCAGATTCTTCTATTTCAACCAGTAACTTTTGTAACATTGGTAGAAACAAATCTAATCTATAAACAGGAGACCTGTAGATCACCATAACGTTAAGATTTTTTTCTGGGATATTAAAGGCAATATGCTCTATATTTAGAACTCCTAATTTCAAAATAGTATAATTCAGGTTTTCTTTTAGATATAGACCTACTCCGCCATGATCCTTTTGTTTTAAAAATTCAAAATCTTTATTGGTAGAATAGCTATTGCTTCGAGGATTATGATGAAAACGAAAACCATTTAACTTTAGTTTTGCCGGTGTTATAGAAATACATGTATATAGCCATGTCTCTGTTAAACAAATAATATTTCCTCCTAAAATTTTTGTGTGGTTTTGAAGAATATTTAAACCTTGAACTTTATGGAGAAATAGCCTTGTGAATTTTCAAAAAACTAAAACAGGTACCAAAAAAATTGTTGTCGATCATAATAGCAAATGTGTGGATAGCTTAGGTCAAGAACATTCTACTTGAAAAAAATCAGGGCCATTGAAGGTCAAGGTCATTGTATTTGGCCTTTTGAATTTTCAAAAAAATTCAATCGGGCATTTAAAAAAATTTAAATTTGAAAATCCAAATTCTGTTCCCAAGTAGTTTTAGATAAAGTAACAAGGTTTCGAAAAACACCAAAATCGGACAAATCGGATAAAAATTAGCGACTTATTAAAATTTTGCTGAATGTTACCGTTCTGTGATGACACATAAAGTATCACTTCCGGTTTGGATTTTTTATTCTAAAAGGGTTCTAATTATGCCTGATAGTATATATGTATAGCTTTTCTAATTTGCCACTCAATGAAAATACCACATATGGATTGGAAAAACGTTTTGCAGTGGTTCAAGTCTGCCATGGACTAAATGGTTACTAAGATTTTTATTCCTCTTGAACGCGGTAACTAGTGTGATATAGTATGTTATGGTCTTCAAAAATTTTCAATTGATGATTTCATTTTTCGCAAAAAGACTTGAATGAGATAGTATACTATAATTTTCAGAAAGTTTCTATGACGGCTAAACTTTGCTAATTGCTGTTGAACCATGGTAAGGTCGACCTTCCGTAAAACAAAAACATGTCTTAAATGGGCCACCGTATAAAGAATAAGAGTGGTACAAGTATTTACGAAATTTAAAGAATACTTATATCAGCATTTCTAATAAAAAAATTCAATTAGTTTAACAATAATTCACATGTGATATAGGGTCGATTTGCCGCGAATGTGTTTGCTGAGACGATTCGATCGGAATGTTTAAGCTAGTTGAATGTGAATGTTAAGCTTAGCTCGGTGTCTGGACTCGGTCCACCAATTCATTTGCCATCTATTTCCATGTTAAATCACGAAATTCAACATTCTATAACTTTTTCTAGAAATCTGTTTGAAAACTTTCCAATATCTCACATGGTCAATACTTGGTTTCTGTACAAAAATTAAATATAGCATGACCATGAAAATTTTGAACTAGTCAAAGGAAAATAGACCACTACATTTTATCAAAATTAGCGTGACTGTCACTGCACACAAAACCACTATTTTAAGAAATAACCTTCCGCCAATAAAATTTCTTATTATCTCAGAAATTCTGAAAGGAAATGCAATTTTTCAGACATTAAATTTCAAATCTAGAACAAAAATTAGTCAAAAAATGTGCAAAAACCCCCAAAGGAAGGGAGAAAGAGGATTTCTAAAAAAAATAGAACGGACTTTATACAATCATTAGCATAAAATCTTTAAGTCCGTTTAGTGGGTATTAAAAAGAGTTCCAGATGGAACACATCGTTTAGTGGAGCAGAGGAAATTGGAGATAACTCTTAAAAAGCAAAATCAAGACAAGACCACTTCAAACTTAAATCAATGTCTGCATACCTTTGTAATTTTTAAAGAAGCAAATGGACGACCAACTCGTGGATTTAATTTCAAAATTAATGATCTTAACCGCTTTGTTATTTAAAAAAGATTGCCGCTTCTTTTTGCATTATCTATGATAGGGTGTGCCACACCAATCTTGGACACTCCCCAGGCGAACTTTTTACGTTCTTATTATTGATTCAATAAATCGATATCACGTGGCAACTTGAAATGATAACAGGTATCCAAAGAGTAGGAATCACAATTGGATTGTTGTGTTACGTTTGCACTGTGTGACTGAGTATATAATTTTTGTTGTCCAGTGATACATCATGGTATTTGCCTGTTTGATAATCATACGATAATTCATTTAAGAAGTCAAATATCAAGCTTATTGTTGGTGCTCGAACGTAAAGATGCATTGTTACCTGGTTACTATGACAACTACAGTTATTTCACTATAATAAGGACAGTTTGTATGGTTCCAATAAGCGATGAAAATCTAATCAATAAATTGCGTGTTTCTTTAAGATGATTTTGTTTTTGTTTAGGCGTAACAGATGAAAGTGTCTTCCGTATTTTGTTATAGCTTTTCGGATATTACTATGCATCTAATGTTGAGTACATCGATCATTTTTTGCACATACGAGCCTCTAAAAACATCTAATAATGATAATGCATGTTCGAATGACTGTAAAATGATATATTTTAAGAACTGATACCGGTAAAATCCTTTCAAGACACACTGTGAAATTCAAGATAGTCAGTAGGTACTAATGTATTTATTATTTATCGAGTTTTAGCATTAAACATCAAAACTTTAATGACCCTCAATTAGTAGTACTTAACGAATTTCGTATAAATATATGAGGTAAGTTTATAAGCTTTTTCTATTTCATACGGTATAAGTCCGCATGCACGTGCCTCAACTTTCCTAAATCTGTAGAGAATATATAAATGTTCAATTATAGCCTATTATTGTTCATTTGAGCCACATACATATTATACTCAATAGAAAGTAGATGTGATTTATTTGATTATTTTAAATATCTTGAACTTAATAACTATCCAATTTACCGTTTTCACGGTAAAAAAAAAAAATTACAACCAGGTATTATGTAATTATCGACAAAAGACAAAAGTCTATGGTATAATTAATATGCTTCTGGAATGCTAAGGTTATTCAGGCTTGAATTGAGTGGTTGTATCTCACGATTTTAATCATAATAGTACCGGGTGTCGTTCGAGAAACAGAACTTGCCTTCTCCTTTTTGTAACATCTTACTGTATTTCTCTTCGGAGGAGTCCACCACTATACAGTTTTACCCTTGCTTTTACAAATGTCTATTTTATACATCGAGATGTAATTATTACTATCGAGCATAATATCTGTGGACAATTTTAGAAGAGCAAAGGCAAGTGCGATAAAAGTGCAGTATATACACAATTTTGAAAATATTTCTAAAATAATCCAATTACATATAGTTGACCAAACTGAACTTGTTTTAAGATGGTTAATTGAAAGCAGGGCCTTCTAGTTGTTAACTGTAAACTAGATTAGTTAACTAGATAGTTAAGTTTTGTTGGAGACATAATTCTCTACAATTCACAGGTTTGTTTTTGCTTAAATCCTTACAGTAGTTTTTAAACACCTACATAAACATAAAAAATATTAGTTTTTACTCCATATTTACTTAAAATAACAATAACACATTAAAGCTAGGATTTATAAAGTAAGAATTTGGATTGTGTGTGTAAAATGCTGAATAATAACCATGTTTATATTCCAGGTAAACCAATGGTTAATAAGAAATATGCTTCGAACTTTAAAAATCCGATTGTTTATTCTTGTTGTAGCTATTTTGATAGTGTTCGTGTTTATACTTCATAAACCTGTCTACATCATAGATGTCTCGTCTACATCGCGGTTATCCAGTATTGGATTAAAAGATAATACAGATTCTAAAATGACAGCTGTCCATTCCAAAGATTCTTCCAAATCGAAATCAGTGATTAACGAAAATAACAAGATTTACAACAGACCGGACGAATTGCCAGAATTTTTCATTCCCCGTCCTGTTATAGTCAATCCCATGAATTTTGTTGAAGTTACTAAACCCAATACAGTTCAATGTGATCAAAAGCATCCACCATTTTTAACAGTCTTGGTTTTAACGATACATTTGAATGTGGCGTATCGAGATGCTATTCGCAAGACATGGGGTTCGGAAGCTTCCAAAGTGGTGTTTTTAGTTGGGTCAAATAAAAACGAATCTGTGAATGCTAATTTGATAAAGGAAGCAGAAAGAACTAAAGATATATTAATGTTTGATTTCAAGGATTCTTATTTTAACTTAACTTACAAAGTGTTGATGGGTTTTAAATGGGTTAAAGAGCACTGTAATGGCACCAAATATATCATGAAAGTTGACGAGGATACATTTATCGACATTAATTCTATTTTTCAAAAATTACAGTCTCATGAATGGAAAGACAAAATCATTGGACCATATTTTACAGACCAATATTGTCAACGAAAAGGAAAATATAAAGTGCAAATATCGTCCTACCCGTTTGTCCGGTACCCGCCTCATGTAAAAGGAAATATGTATTTGATGCCAAACTACATTGCAATGAAACTCCTTAACGTGTCGTATTACATGCCGTATTGTAATATGGAAGACGCTTACATCACCGGAATATTAGTCAAAGCTGTTGGAGGGATCAAATTCAAGAATATTCTAGGCACGTATTATTATCCTAGTGGACCATATAAAGGATGTCAGTTTATCAAATCTCAAAAGCTTGTGTCTCAAGGTTTTAATCCTGTTGATTTTAAAGAACTGTGGAATTTAATGATAACACGTTTCAAGTGTAATTAGGTCGATACTTCAAAAACATTTTAATAGTTATATAGTATCCTGTGGTTTGTTAATTCCTAACGTCTATATCGAAATGTGGACGTATATTACGTCGGCCTCTGTCCGTCCGAAGACGACCTTGATGAACTTGGTATTTATGTATATATTTTTAAATTTTTACGTTCGAATTTAGTAACAATTGGTTGAACGGTATTGACCTAGTACAAACGTCAAATTTGGCTTGTAAGCACAACAGAGACTGAAGTATATTCGATAATGATATAACTTCATACATTATATATTGGTAAGATCTCTGCCAGGTTCAAGTTTTTTGAGTAATTGCCCTTAACTTATTAAAACACGTTTAATTTGGTTTGTAGAGGCGATAGTTTCAAAATTCCAGATTTAAATAGATCTTGATATTATTATATTATCGATCTTATCATTATGAAAATTTAAGTTTGAGAAAATTCGTATTTTAGTCACTGAAGACTCTTTTATTTTCCCTGAAAGCTCCCAGTGTGCATTGTTAATGTTTCCTTGACTTGCAAGCTATTTTATTTAATAAAAATGGGACTTTCTAAACTCAGATTTGTAATGGGCAATTCCGTTAGAGGAATACAGGCAAGTGTGTTTATTTCAAATATGATTATATGCAAGTACAAATATTGAATATTGAAAGCCTTCAAGACAAATAAACCTATTAGTTTGAATATTCGTGAAATAAGAGACCGGCTTTTATTGATAAACGATTCTGTTCAACAAACACTTGTACATGTTCACTTTTCTTTAGTATTAAATTCAAAAAATTTTTGAACCGTAGTAATTTGACATGGCCATGTATGAAAGGCTTTTCCTTTATTTCCTCATTGCTATTCCTCAAATTTTGCCTTTTTTTGCAAAGGCAAATGTAGAATTAGAAATAAATAATTAACAATTACAAATAACATTATATACATGTTGTCGTAAATGCGGTTTTTTTTTTCTGGAAAAATTTCTCAGAAATTATAGTCTATATCCATGTTTAGCGTCTTACAGATCATGTCTATTGTAGTTATTCGCTTTATTGTTTCCAATGAAGTTCAGTGAACAGCTGCCACAAAAGATAACCATGCCGCCCTCTTCCAGGCGGTCGGCGGTTATCTTGGCAACAAACTGATGAGGTTCGAATCCTCAAAAAACTAAGGAGAAAAACTAATTTCAGATTTGAAATCAGTGCCTAAAACTCCTTCAGAATCAGTTAAAACATCCTATATTCAACCGAATGTTTAAAAAAAATAGTGTTCCTCGCTGTTATTATATTGATTGGATATTTTTTGGTATTACGTAGATTGAGAATTTTGTACCAGACTGCTATATTTTTAGTAATCTCTAAATATCTCTTAGTAATTTGGGTAATTCAATTGTCAGTGCTGGAAAGGATCAATATAATGTGGGAATATTATGTTATTTCAGAATATATTCCTAAAAATATTGCAGTGATGCTTATGTAATAGATTGTCTGGACATAGATCATTGGATTTATTTGAAACATTGTGACTATTACACGTGCTTTTAATTTCCACATATTAACTTACTAATGTTGGATTGTTTGCAAGGCCTAGGCCTATATATGTCATACGTTCTGTAAATAAAATACCACAATATTTTCAGAATGACCTGCTATCGAATGGCTTATATCATTAAGGACAAGGTCAATTTATATTAGGCCTAGCTTTATAGATCTAGCCTATTAAGAATTTTTAGACGGTCAAGAAACAATTTGCCAATGATCTGAAATTACCTCAACTTTGTTTTTCTTAACAGATACTGAGATATGGCCTGAAAAGTATACTTATAGAGCAAAATGTTTGCATGGGCTAAATTTAAAAACAAAACACCTATTTTCTGCTTACATGAAGTTTTGGACATTGTGGGCTTATTGCTGCACGTGTACATGTATTTGTGAAAAGTGAGAGAGTATTTTTATTTTTACAATACAATTACCGTACAATATGCAAATAACACAATACGGCCATGGCCTACTTAGTCCATGTTTCCTCTTTCATCTATCAGCATCAATATTCTGCTTGTGAACACTATCAAGCTATGCATTTTTATGTAGTTATTTATTTTTCTTGGAATTCAAGACATTATCTTTTCTTCAATAATACACTGCGTATTGAAAGCCAGGATGTAAATCATACTTTGTTCAAACCGGAGGGTTATTAAGCTTCGCTTCCTTTGTAATCTTTTATAACAGGGTACTTACTGATTGAACTATAATTGAGGTCATTTTTATTATAAATGATTTTTATACGCCAACATGAATATGTGGACATATATTGTTATAACCCTGTCCGTTGATCCGTACGTCAACATTAAGTTGTGGGCGCAATAGAATCTACACTTTTCAATGGATTTTTATGAAACTTTGTGTGAGCATTGGAATTGATAAGGCAATTTTAATTCGAATTTTTAGTTATATGTATATTTGCTGTACTATAGAGGCTACAATTTTCAATGGATTTTGATAAAACGGGTTGTGAGCATTCAAATTGATAAGTCGACGGTCAGGCCACACCAAAATAATTTGTTGTTTTTCAGGACTTCTATCGTTCAAAATAGGAGCGAGCGAGCGAAAATATTGGAAAATAAGAGAAATTGAATGGAGCGAGCGAGAAAGCTTAGTATGTAACAAGTTATGTTTCAATAACTACAAACATCACAAACAAGAGTTTTAAGATAGCTTGTCAGGCAAGGTAACATACGCCCACTAGCAGTTATGTTTAATAAAGAACATTTGGCAACAATGTCGACCATAATACATTCAACTTTTTTTCGTGTCAACGAGCTAAAAATTTCAAAGAACAAGGGTAATAACTCGTAATAAATGCTTTTCAATTTTTTTTTCATCCTTAAGTGATAATAAACAATTTTACAAAATTCCGTGAAGAAGTGTGCCTTCTAGAGTGTTGACGAACCAAATACTGAATGTGTAAGCTAATCAAAAAGCAATAATTCATTCTAAATATCATCCTTCATCCTTGGGTGACAATGAACATTTTCACCAAATTTCGTCAAATTCCTTGGAGACTTGTACCTTCTAGAGTGTTTACAAGCCAACAATTGAACGTGTTTCGAAGAACAGGGGCAATAATTCATACTAAATATTTTTCGGTAGGTTTCATTCTTCGGTTATTACACATTCTCATACTAAGTTTCGTCAAAATCCATTAAAAATTGTGCTTTCTAGAGCGTTTACGAGATAAAATTGAACGCGTTTTTCAAGATCAATGGCAATAATTCATACTAATTTATTTGGCATCAAACGAACCTTTCTTGAGTTCATCAAGACATCAAATGCATTTTTACCACTAGTACATTCTTTACTGCCATTTTCATTTTCACCTGCAGTTTTTTACTGTCTATACTGAGTGCGATTGTTTATTTGCTTCACTTTGATTCAAATAACATATTTGTAATTCACAACATATTGATATCGTTAACTGAGTATTCTACCACTTTTGACAGAGTCTTTCAAATAAATTTTTCAATTTGATTTTCGTGAATAATATTGTCATCTTTCGTTTCGGGTCCCGTCACTACGGACGCTACAGTTCTGAAGACTTCTAAAAACGGCTGACAAAATTATAAGTAGTAAATGGCAATATCAATCTTGATGTACTACGTAAGCTTACTTCCAGTAGCTTGATAACAAATTTTTTGTTTACAAAATGCATAAGCTAACTATTTTAAAATTTTGAGAAAAAAAAAATGCGTACGTGATGTTAAATGGCATTGACAAGCAAGATGGCGAATTGAAAATTTACTATACGAAATTATATACGAATAACAGTCTGGATAATATGATAGAATTTTTATTAGAGGGCGCTTCAAACGAAGTTCGATAAACACGTCAGGACTTCGAGTTTATTTTACGATTGACCAGTGGATACATACGATTATGGATTTGGAATTCGAAAAACAGACATGAAAATCAAGACAATTTTATGAGAGGACTCTATAACGCTTGATCCCTCAAGAACTTTCATGTAACGGCGTTCGATATACACACCGTAAATTCATAGGTTTTGTTTGCAGAGAATGGAGAGGTAACAATTTTGTTTTTATTTGAAAAAATAAATTGAGCGGGACATTAAAAATGAAGAGCGGCATTAAAATTTTTGAGTAATTGCTCTTGATCTAGTAAAATCATGTCAAAATTTTACTGTGGATGCAATAAAGCTACAATTTGAATGGATTTTGAGTATTGGAATTGATAAGATGGCGGTCAAGTTTGAATTTGACAATTTTTCAAAGAACACTTTTAGTTATTGCCCTTGATTTTGTAAAATCATGTCTAAATTATACCGTGGATGCAATATAAGTTACAACTTTGAATGGATTTTATGAAATTCGATTTGTGATTTTGATGAATTTAGACTGCGGTCAATTTTAAATTTGCTGATTTTCAAGGAACATTTTTTTAGTTATTGCCCTTGATTGAGTGGTAAAGTCTCATCAAAAATTGTTTTGTGGATGCAATAGAAGCTACAATTTTCAATGGATTTTGATAAAACTTAGTGTTAGTGTGTATTGAGACGAGTCTCAATGAAGGCACTGGCCTAGGTCACAGAACAATAGATAAGCTTATTGATTGTGCGAGAATTACTTATTAGTATGGCATTAGTTTAAAAAAAAACCACACACATAAAGTATTTAGTATGAATGGCAAGAGTCCTGAAATAAGAATTTCCTGAAATCTAACTTAGAAGAGTATTGGAATAAATAAGACGGCGGTCAAATTTGAAATGACGATTTTTCAATTGACAGTTTTTGCCCTCGACTTATTGTTTATTGTGTGAGAATGTATAGGACGGTGGTCAAGTTCGAATTTGACGATTTCGATGAACAGTTTTTGAGTGATTGCCCTTGACTTGCCCTTGAATCGCGTCAAAATCGGTACAATTGAAGCTGCAATTTTCAATAGATTGTTATAGGTATGTTACCTTGCCTGGAAAGCTATCTTAATGTGTTATAATAAAACGCGATCTGGTGAAAAAGATATAAGGTATCTTATGATTTACAATGTATGTTACATGGTTACTTTTCTCACTATTTCATAACCTTACTTTTAAGATTTTTGAGTGACAACTGATACTGTAGCAAGGTTAAACCGAAGATTAGTAGAGGTCATTTCCGTGGTTGAAGTTCTCTTGCAAATTACAGCTCAAATTACACTGCTGCAAAAAACTTCCAGAAGAGAGGACAAGGTCGTCATTCATAGAGCCAAATGGTAACTTTCGAAGGATATTAGATTTGAAAAATTTGAATAACTTCATCACATATCATTTTTAAATGGATTCATTTGAATATTTACAAAATTATTGAACCTGTGTATATCCATATCAGGAGATTGAGTCATATAAATTCAGCATACATTGTTGATTCTCTTTTGATTTTATTTCTAAGACAGAGTGTAACAAAAATCTTAATTAAACTATTTCTCTAGTTGAAAGTTTAGGATTTGAAACCAGAAATAGTTTGGTTAATAATTTTGATTCTCAAAGAAGAAAAATTTCTTATAATGATATTGATTTTACTGCTATTTCTGATGCTTTCTTTTAAGATTGTGGAGCTACCTTTAATAAATTAAAAACTGGTGGTAGATGGTCTGATTCCGAACCGGGTACTTTAATAAATTATCTGGAACTTCTTATTTTTCTATGGCTGAAGATCATTCAAAGTAGCTAACAAATTTAAAGACAAACACATCAAGGTTTTAATGGACATTGCAGTGTGTTATATCAATGAGATAGGCGGTATCCATCCTTTACAATGTGAAAATTCAGCTAATTTCCCCTCCATAACCCTGTTTCCTCTCAAAAGACTGCTTGTCACCAAGCTTGTGTCTTCTTGTATCCACAATATGTGTCCCCAACATGTATCGCAGTATATCCTAGTGTACACAGGATGTGCATCAAAATGTGTCCACTTGTATCTTAATGTGTCGGCAACATGTGTCCTAGTGTACAAAGGTCTTAATACAGCCCTTGTTTGAAGAATCTGCCATTTGCCCTATAAAAGGACTGCATGTGTCCAAGCGTGTGTCTTCTTGTATCCATAACTTGTGTCCGCAACATGTATCCCAGTGTATCCTAGTGTACACAGGGTGTGCCAGTAACATGTGTCCTCTTGTATCTTAATATGTCGGCATCATGTGTCCTAGTGTACACAGGCCTTAAAGCTCGTCATTCTTCTATTTGGGATGTTTCAGTGGTTCTTGCATATTTGCTAAACCTTTCTACAGTTGGTGAAAACTAATCACAGGTATTGACAGGGTTAATCTGAGCAATGTTGACCTGAACTATTTATACTTAATCCCACTATACAAAGTAAAAATCGGTGAATTAATATTTAATGGCACAGTATAAGTATAAGATAATGACTCTCGGTCGCGTGTTTACTGGGATATTGAAAAACCTTGAGCTCGAAGTCGAGCCGTGTAAAAACCAGAATTTGATGAAAACTGTAGTCTCTATCACGTTCACAAGCCTATTTTGACGCGTTTTGACTAAGTCAAGTGCAATAACTCAAAAACCTTTCATCGAAAAGTCGCAAGTTTCGAACTTGTCCAAGATCTCATCAATATAAATGATCACAGCAAGTTTCATTCAAATCTGATGAAAACTGTAGTCTCTATCACGTTCACAAGCCTATTTTGACGCGTTTTGACTAAGTCAAGTGCAATTATTAAAAAGCCGTTCATCGAAAAATCGTCAATTTCGAACTTGTCCGAGATCTCATCAATATTAATGATCACAGAAAGTTTCATTTAAATCCGATGAAAACTGTAGTGCATCTATCGCGTTCACAAGCCAATTTTGACGCGTTTTGGCTAAGTCAAGTGCAATAACTCAAAAACCGTTCATCGAAAAATCACCAATTCCGAACTTGTCCAAGATCTAATCAATATTAATGATCACAGAAAGTTTTATTTAAATCCGATGAAAACTGTAGTCTCTATCGCGTTCGCAAGCCAATTTTAACGCGTTTTTACTAAGTCAAGTGCAATAACTCAAAAACCGATCATCGAAAAATTGCCAATTTCGAACTTGTCCGAGATCTCATCAATATAAATGATCACAGCAAGTTTCATTCAAATCCGACAAAAACTGTAGCCTCTATTGCGTTCACAAGCAATTGTGGACGGACGGACCGACAGACCGACGGACGGACGGACAGGGGTGACGACAATATACGACCACATTATAATGTGGGCGTATAAAAATAGAAACTTGGATAACATTACATGATATACATGAATTTTCTATAAGTATGGATACGAATAAAATGTTTTTATGCCCACGGTCCATGACATCATAGTACTGTATATACAGTATATACAGTTCTATGATGACATATGACAAATGTAAGAAAAAGAGAAACAAGTAGTCTCCAACACCCAGATTCAACTCGTCTGCAAAGTATGGTATAATGGTTCCGGATGATCGAGACTATCGTTAGAGATATTATTCATTGCTGTCAGGGTCAAAGAGTATAATGAGAGGTCAAGGTGATTGCACTCGTTTAACAAAATGTATTGTGTGGAGATGTAAGATAATATGTTCAATAACTTCAGCTTTAAGAGATATCCAATTTTTGTATGATGACAAATAGATGAAGGAATAAAATCGTAAGATGCATAGATTAATGTTTTGATTAGACACAGAACAAGTCGGGTGATAATCAAATAATAAATTTGGTCTGATATCACTAAGATTGGGAAGAGTAGGCCTAGATCTAGACCGATCACAATGAAACTGAGGCCCTACAGTTCTACAGTTTGAAAAAAAGTAAAAAAAATTATCCCATTTTTTAGCCAGGCAAGTGTTATTTCTTTTATTAATGTAATTCAAAACTTCCAAATTTTGTTTAACTGTTTGTCTTAATAATTTGATAGAGATTTTATGGTCAAATTTACTTCTATAAATGAGTTGTTTTATTTGAAGTAGCAGCCAGTTAACCATTTTATGGTCTTTATCATTTAGAGCTCCCCTTTTTCATAATTTTGAACAATAATTGATCTTATGATTCGATCTGGCTTATAATCCCATATAAATTCAAAGAAAAGTTGGTTTACATTGCTTTAGTAGTCTTTTGGTGGATCTGGCAGTGAAATTATGGTAAAACTAGAGATTTAATAACAGTTATTACAGTTCAAACTTAATACAAGTGTACGGGGTAAATTCCCGCCAAAGATTAGGTCATAACCTTTGGTCATGTGACCTAACTAACAAAACATAGGCTAAAGTGGGGAAAAGTCGTACATATAATACCCATATTCTTCACAATATACAGGATAATCAGGATTATTTGATAAAAACATTTAGTAGTTTTGGTCAGAAGATCAGAAGTCAGAAGTTTATTTTAAGAAGGGTCTACACGATCAAACATCAAACATCATCAAACTTTTGTTTAATCAAAATCTTCAATCATTTGTTTGATCAAACATCTTCAAACTTTTGTTTGATCAAACATCTTCAAACTTTTGTTTGATCAAACATCTTCAAACTTTTGTTTGATCAAAATCTTCAAACTTTTTTTTGATCAACATCTTCAAACTGGGTGTTTGGCACTGTTTGACGATGTTGACTGCCCGTCCACACACTGAAACATCTTTATTCATTATCAGACCAATGTTTAATTGTGTTTGATCCTTGCCTATTACCTTCAAATTTACATCAGCCATTGTAAAATCAAAAATATCTAAACACAGGCTATCCTGTACTCATTTATTTATCTGTTTGTTTCTTTATTGCGTCTGTGGTGTGCGTGGCACACTCTCCCACCAGACTTAAAACTACCTGCACACTCTTCTACCAGACTTAAAACTACTTGCAAACTATTCTACCAGAATTTAAACTACCGGCACACTCTCCCACCATACTTAAAACTACCGACACACTATTCTACAAGAATAAAAACTACCGGCACACTCTCCCACCAGACTTAAAACTACCAGCACACTCTTCCACCAGACTACCGACACACTATTCTACAAGAATAAAAACTACCTGCACACTCTCCCACCATACTTAAAACTACCGACACACTATTCTACAGGAATAAAAACTACCGGCACACTCTCCCACCACACTTAAAACTACCGACACACTATTCTACCAGACTTTAAACTACCTGCACACTCTCCCACCATACTTAAAACTACCGACACACTATTCTACAAGAATAAAAACTACCGGCACACTCTCCCACCAGACTTAAAACTACCGGCACACTCTCCCACCATACTTAAAACTACCGACACACTATTCTACAAGAATAAAAACTACCGGCACACTCTCCCACCAGACTTAAAACTACCAGCACACTCTTCCACCAGACTTTAAACTACCTGCACACTCTTCCACCAGACTTAAAGCTACCCACACATTATTCTATCAGAATAAAAAACTACCGGCACACTCTCCCACCACACTTAAAACTACCGGCACACTATTCTACCAGACTAAAAACTACCGGCACACTATTCTACCAGACTAAAAACTACCGGCATACTCTCCCACCAGACTTAAAACTATCTGCACACTATCCTACCAGACTAAAAACTACCCGCACACTATTCTACCAGACTGAAAACTACCGGCATACTATTCTA